>JAQSNX010005301.1:0-73264 GCA_029532605.1 Oreochromis grahami | reverse complement strand
GTGTTTCGAGCCAAATAAATGACAGAGAGAGAGAGAGTGACGTTAGAACACGTAATGTGGCAACCTCCCGAAAGGGAGTGGGTTCAGTCGTTGGGATGCGCATGCGCAGGCAGATTGCACGGCGGTGGGCCTTGAACTTTGTAAGGGAAAAAACAATTTCTCACGGACGGTGACAGCGAAACGGATAACAGTCTTGAGTACCTGCTGGTCTTTGAAGCTCTGGATCCTGGGACTGTTGGAAAAGGTAAAACTTTTTTATTAAAACCTTTTTACTGTTTTGTTTTTGTTACTCTTCATTGTAGCTTACTGTTAATGTTGTGCTAACAATAACGGTTAGCTATGTTACATACGTTAGCCGTTGACGTTAACGCAATTTAGTATCGGTATACAGAACTGTTTTCCTACCCAGTGTTGGGCAAGTTACTTTGAAATAGTAATTCAATTATAGTTACTAGTTACTTCTTCAAAAAAGTAACTGAGTTAGTAACTGAGTTACAATATTCTAAAAGTAATTAATTACTTGGAAAAGTAACTATTGCATTACTTTAAAAAAAAAAACAAAGAACGTTTGACCCCCTGGCGTCCAGGGTATAATTGGCCATTTTTTTACTACTCTTGATTTTCCCTCCACATTTTACCTTTAAAAACTATTTGCTTTGCCTTGTTTGGTATCATTCTTTTTAGCGCAACCTCGTGTGCCTGAATTTACAGTTATGTTCTCATTTTGTCATACTGTATAACCAGAATTGATCTAAAATCAGACAAAAAACATAAAATCAGAGTAGAAAAACTTATATTTTTACTGTAACAACCATAAACATGTTTAATGAATCATATTTCATAACTTCAAATGCAAATATTAATTGTCAATTTTAAAATCCTATGCACAAGTTTTGCAAACAACAAAGTTATTTGCATCCATTTACCTTTTACCCTTTTTTAAAATAACCATTTCAAACGATTTACAGAACAATCAGGTGTTCTGCCTTCAATAAGATGCCACACAAATTATTTGTGCCACTCCAAAAAAATCATTTCTGTCCACTATAAAGGAGAACATCACAGCCTGATACCTGCAGGTCTGACAGCAGCAGGTGTATCACTGCTGTTTCTACCTGGAGACAGCAGTCGCCTCATTGTTCTGACACACAACACAAAACCATCCACAACACTACACACTAACTACACAAGACAACACATTAACTACACACTCCAAACAGGCTAAACGTCACAAATCTCACATCTCAAAACTCGCTCTCTGTCTTTTCCTGCTCTCTCTCTCTTTCTCTCTCCGTCACTCCTAAAACTTTTTTTTGTTTTGTTTTTTTTTTGCTCATAAGCAGAGAGTGCTTGCTAGCGCTAACGTGGCGAAACTATTGAGGAAAAAACGTTGCGTATATCTTGTTTATCATGACTCTGGTTTTACGTGGCCTATCAACACAGTTTAAAAACTGGCACCTTGTTGCTTTGTCTTTAAGTGGTCATGTGATTGACTTACCACGACTACTTTATTCTTCCTCATTCAAACAGCAGCACTCATGCGATTGTTTTATCCCCTGAGCTCCAGGTGTTGTGCTAGACCAGGGGTCGGCAACCTGCGGCTCCGGAGCTGCATGTGGCTCTTTAGTCCTTATAGTGTGGCTCCGCGTGGTTTGAGCAAATAAATTGGAAGTATTTAGCTGAAGTGTATTTTATTTATGTTAGTTCTTTTTACTCGTAGTTCTAAATTGGAAGACTATTGTGATATTGAAATATAAAAATAAAATTATATTCTATTATTTTTTCATCACTCAAAATAAGCGTCACCCTCGCCGAAGCCGGTATACCCGCAGAAACGCCGTGCATTTATTGAGACTTTCAACCCCAGGTAGGCCAATTATGGATCTTCGGATCCACATTATGTCAGCAGCTGTTCTCCACCGTGAACTATGTTAAAGACAAACACCGTTCACGCCTGACAGATGACGGCTTACAGTCCTGCGTAAACTGACTTGGTATAGCCCCGATTTGTGGACTCTGTGCGCAGAGGTTCAGGAGCAGAAGTCCCATTGTAAACAAATCACGGCAGACCCAACGATGTTTCCATGAGCATGCTTTTCAGCATCTCTTTATTGAGCACTTTTCACACACGGTTGCTGTACGCATACAGCCGGCTGTAGCTTTTCAGCTCACAGCCCGACATGCACCACCAACAACACAACAACACAACAGCACAGACAGCGCAGACGTAAAGGCAGCGAGGCGTGATTGCGGGTGTCGCTCAGGTGCGTCCGCCTCCCCTGCAGCAGCGCTGCAAACCACGCCCCACCGCACACATTAACCAGGTAAAATACATATTTAGGCAGAATTTTGCAAATATCCATTTTTCAGCAGCATAGTGCTTTTTTCCAATTATTTTTTAAGAGTCAGGTCAAGGCTCCAACAGCCCAAAGGCGATATAAGGGTGGCGGCTGACAGTTTTTGTTTGCTACATGGATCATTCTAGTTCAGGTTGGTGTCTTTCCTTTTGTTATATTTCTTTAAGAGTTCAAAATGTGTTGATTACATAAATATAATTTAATTTTCTCTGTAGCACTTCATGGATTTCATAAGCAGCACACCTTAGTTGTTCACACAAAGCATAAAGATAAAAAACAATATATACCGTGTTATCTTCATTTTAGATGTCAAAAACTATTTGCGCCTCCCAGTGTTTTCTTTTGCGTGGAAACCGGGTCCAAATGGCTCTTTGGGTGTAAAAGGTTGCAGACCCCTGTGCTAGACAGTGCTCGTGATTACCATCCGCGGAGCGCGCAGCTGCTTAAAGCTGTAGCGTCCAGATTACTTACAGTTACTTCCGTGCAACTGATATAAGACGCGGTAAGCTGAACACAGCTTCAACCGTCTGTTTGTTGAAAAATAGTAACGGACCGCATTTCCTTGTTAGTAACTGTAACGCCGTTGTAACGATAGGAATAGTAATTAGATTACTCGTTACTGAAAAAAAGTAACGCCGTTACTTGTAACGCCGTCATTCCCATCACTGTTCCTAACAAAAGGAAACGACTTCTAAAATATGTGGTTCTATTGCGTGCTGCGTACATAACGTAATGTCAGCTAGACCGATATTAAAATTTATAATATTGTTAAAGTCACTAAAATGGCGACTGAAGCCTGTTGTGATGTGAGCTCTGTGTCTGCTCTAGAAACTCTGAAATTCAGTAGATCTGAGCCGTACATTAAATACTCACATCAGCCTGTACTTTGCATTCTGTAAGAGCTGTATAAAACACAGCAATGCATAAGTGTTTTGAATGAATAGAAATGTGACACATAGAAGATGTGTCTGTGACTGTTCCTGTGTAACTAATTTTCGGACTAGTTGAGAAGTTATGCTCCGGCCATTTGATGTTACCAGGATGGATGTCCTTTTGTAATATAGTTAAATTTTCTTTGTACGTTTCATTTATCCACCATCGTACATTAAGCCAAGAAGAGGTCATTATACTAACAAGAGGTATCAACGCTGGGCCGAAATTCAGCACGTGGTTAAAGTTTGTAATCCAGCCGTGTAAAGATCACTCAGCAGCCAGAGCTGAAGCAGGTAGGCATCAAAATATAAATCTACTCTACCCGGCTTAAATCACATGACCTCAGGGCAGGGATAGCTCAGTAGGTAGAGTGTCTGCCCCATGATCGGAAGGTCGGGGGTTCGACCCCACTGAACGGCCACCCTGAGGTACCCCTGAGCAAGGTACCGTCCCTACACACTGCTCCCCGGGCGCTGCACTGGTGGCTGCCCACTGCTTCACTGGGTGAATGGGTTAAATGCAGAGGACCTTGCAGATGCAGAAGACCCTTCGGGGACTAACACACACTTTACTTTACTTTACCTCTGACCGAAAAGCTGTAGATTTTTCTTGTTTGCACAAATTAATTCAGATTCACACTAATTCTTTTCACAGCTCCAACAAAATGATGAAGGGGAGGGGTAGAACACACTTAGATGGAATTACAATTGGATGGATGTCGAGGACAAGGAGGAGGAAGCTTAGGATGAGGATGAAGAAAAGCAGCAGGAGCATCTTTAGGGATCTCTATGATGTCATTGAGGTTTGTTTCATTAATATTGTCCTCTCACAAAGAAAGATGACTTGTTTTAGTTCACCTGTGTTAAATAGTTATTTGCAAAATGTTGTGGAAAACCACGGAGCAGGCACGTATAGTGCATCGGCAGGTAAATGAACATCAAATCTCTCAGACTAAAATCTGTATTATACTTTTAGTCTTAAGAACATATGTTGTATATTTATCACCCTTATGATAAAACCCATGTCAGCCATTGGTTTATGGACTTTGTATTTAGAAGCCTCAACATTTGCTTTATTGCTATTGCTATGGGTTTTTTTTTTTTTTTTGGTGAGCCTTTTGGGACCATATTAGGTGAGGAATCCAAATCTGGAGTCGTGCACACTACTGTTTCATTTAGTCTGTATCCATAAGATTTGTACGGCAGATCCAAGTTGTGCCTTGAAAACAGGAAAGTCGTCTGGATAGAGGAGAACTTTAATAGCAGGCTTGTACAAAGTGAGGCTTTGTGCTCACATTTGCTGCAAACACTTGTTTTAATTCTGTTACCGTGTTTTGATGCTGAATTGAGTTGAAATCAGGCAAGAACTGGACTTGTGTTTTTTATAATGTGTTCTTGTGAATTAATTGTGTATTGCATACATTTGATTTGACTTTCTGCGAGACAACAGTCATTCACTGGCCAAAAAAGTTTTCCAAATACCTCCACATTATCAAGCCTGGATTTAGAAAAGAATAGCAAAAAAATCTGCACCTCCTGCTTCACATGCAATTTGTGTGTGTGTGTTCAGAGGCGTCGGCGAGAGGGGAGACCTCGGCTCATCCAGTTGGAGAGCCTGACCAGGAGGAGTAGAACTTTAACTCTGCTCCTCCAAGGAACCCTGCAGACTCGGCTGCTGGCAACAGCGAGGGAGTGCGGCCGCCACTGGGATGACGTGAACGCCAAACAGGAGTCCATCACAGGTCGACTGCAGGTATGCGAGTCAGACCTTCTGAGGAGGGTTTCACTTTTCTCTCTTCTTTATAATTGACCCTTGTTTTCTCTCTCTCAGCTCCTTGTCTCAGAGTGGGAGGGATTTGAAGTACAAAGGGAGGAGCTTGTCGTTTGGTTGGCTGATATGGACGTCCAGCTGAGTGAGGTTGACCAGCTGAGAGGAAACACCTGTGAAAAACTGAAACAACTGCAGGTGTGGGCTTGTTTTGATATGACATATATTTGATATGATACATACATTAAGAGACATTATCCTAAACTGGACTAACAAAGGACCATGAGTCCAACATGAAACTTACCTTACATAACGTAACATAAGGTAAGGCTGAAGTTCATTGATAATTTTAATCAAAAAACTTGTTGTTGAAATATTTTTACTGAACATGCAAACATCTGCTGATGAAAATGTCTTGATTTATTGGTCTGTGAAGCTATTGCTATTTCTGTGTTTTTATCACTTTCAGATGTTTTATTAATTAAACAATACATGTATTAATTGTTGTGTTATCTTTATAGTATTTATATATATTTATTTATAGTATAGTAAAAATGTTTAATTATTACTGTTTAAATGACTAATATGTGACATGTATTAGTAGTGATGTGGTGCTGAGGGTTAAAATGCCTTTTTGTCTTTTGGTATACTACAAAACTGCAATAAACCATTAATATATGTCTATGCTGTGCTCGTGTTTATTTTACCCTACTCAAATTCAATTTATGATACATTTTATTTTGAAAAATTAAAAATGGTTCATTAAAGAACCATTTCAAAAAAGGTTCTTTGAAAAACCATTAAAGGTGCCCCAAAGAACCATTTCTTGATGGTTCTTTGGGGCACCTTTAAAGGTTCTTCAGTGAACCACTGAAAGAAATGGTTCTTCAAAGAACCATTGTTTGAAAGGTTCTTTGTGGCACCAAAAAAGGTTCTTCTATGGCATCAGTCTAAAGAACCACTTTTCGTTCCAGTTGGCACCTTTATTTTTCTGAGTGCAAGGTAAACCTCCGCCTACCCCACTCCTGCTTTACAGGTGAAAATAGAGCAACAGGACCGCTAGTCTTTGACTTCATTTATTTCCTGCTGTTTTACTTGCATCTATTTGAAAGAGTGAGTGTAAACACAAAAATTATTTTATGTGCTAGAATGTGCAGAACATAGGTTTAAATGTTAAACAAATTTCTTCCAGTCAGAGAATGTTGCATATAATTAAAAATCTTAAAAGATTAAAACTAATAAAACAAGTTTTAAAAGGAGACTTTTCCATTTGATTACATTTTGTATGATTGATTATGCAGAAAAAGTAGAATTGGGCTGAAAATTCTCTTGCCTTATGACCTATTCAGGTTGTAAATCGTGTTTTTAAAAAGTAACTAAGTAATTAATTACTTATGAAAATAAGTAATCAGTAAGGGTTGACTTTTTGGGGAAATAATCAGTAATTAGTTACTGATTACTTTTTTCACGTAACTTGACCAACACTGTTCATCACTTGATTACTTCAATACAACACTTGGGCACATATATGCGGGAGTTTTTGTGGCTGTTTTGATATCGCTCTCTCTCTCTTAACCGATCAAATCTCGCCATGGAAGCAGCTTTAAACTCGGTCTGACCCAGGTTGATAGAGGGTGCCCAGTCTGGATCGCATTTTGTAGGCTGGTTTTCCTACAAAACACAACAAACATTAGCCCGCAAAAACACAGTGAACAGAGCAGCATAGCACAACGAACTCAATACAAATCATTATAAGACTTATTTGTAACCTACATCAACAATTATGTTATGATAACTTACGTAATAACTACAACAGAAGACTTACCTTTGTGGAAATGCTTGGAGCAGACTAACATGTGAGCTGGATTGTGCCTGAAACGTTATAATTAGTCTTCAATCCAGGCCATCCGTCGGCTTTTTGTTACTTCGGAAACATGGCTTGAACAATTTCTCTTCCACAACAGAATCCGATAAAAGCCGATCTCTTTACCCGTCGGCTTCCCGTGACTGTCATGCGACCGGCTATTGCAGTTAATAATACAACAGCTTCTTGCCATTATTTGTTTCTTTTTATCGCTGTGTGACTGCTTTCATGTGAAAGCCTGCATGTGCTAGTACCGCTTGCCACTTGTACCTACAATTCTTTGCGGTTTTACCCCGGAAATGACGTCACATTTTCAATCTCTATTGCTAAGGACTCAGGGAAAGAGAGGAGCGGCTGAGAATTGGAACAGCCTTACATTCGTCTCTCTGTAACAATGTGACACTGGATGTCTGCCTGTTGAAACTACATTGTGCTGAAGATGGACTACAAAACAAACATCTTACTTCGTCACAATGTCTTCTAACCCTGTTGTTTTAAGGAGGTCATTGTGGTAGGACTTGACTTAAGCGGTCAAAGAAGTGCAAGAGACTGATGCTGTCCAGTGTAGCAACGATTTATTTACCATTTTGTGACCCAAATAATATAAAAAAAACATAAATAAGAAACTCAACTCTATTATTAACTTAGTTCAACTAAATATAACTGAACTCAAATCAACGGAAATTAAGGTCAAACTGCACACAACTACACTGACCTGAACGTTTCTTCTCAAACACCTGAGTTTTTCTGCTTAAATAGTCCACTTAACCAAACAATGGCCGTTTCTCAATTCTCAAGTACGCGAGTACGTACTCGCGTTCTCGGTGAGTACGTACCCGCCGAGAATGCGAGCACGGACCCGCGATATGTACAATTGGAACACCTGCGTACGTGATGATGTCACAGGTCCGGAGTTTTTACTGCCGTCCCCTCCTAATGTAACTGTGAGTAACATGTTATGAAGCTTAACTTTAATCACAGCCAAACCGATTTACTCAGGAACAAATAAAACACTGAAATAAACCAAACATTAACATTTAGAAGTGATCTAAGTAACTTATATATCATTTTTAACCTCAGTAGTGAAACCTCTATTAATAAAAATAGTGTACATGTACATACGTGTACATACCTTAATAAAAACAAGCAGGTGAGATGTTAGAACGCTTTCATTTCTATTCTAGTGGACACTCAATACTATAGACAGCTGCTGGAGTTTCTTTAACCTGAGTAGTGAGAAGACCGCGGAGCGATGTGCCGGGAGTCCGCTGTTGAGTTTTGGACGAAATGCATTCTGGGATGCTGTACCAAGTTACCACTGATGCATGCTCTGAAACGGGCGGAGCGAGAACACATCCAGGACTTTTGCGTTCTCGGCTTGATGCGTGATGAACAGTACTTGGTCTCGACTGTACGTATCACGAGAACGCAAACGCAAGTACGCATATTGAGAAACGCCTAATGTCTCCTCTGGACTATTCCATTCAGTAGGTAAGATGAACATGATTACATTCAAACCTCTACTGCCACTCTTTACTAACAACATAAATCCAACAACATAAATAATGGAGGGGGCGTTTCCACGATGCGCGTTTCGAGGCTTGCTTCATTTATGGAAGGAGCTGAAAATGATGACGTCTGAAGCCTCGTTGCCCGGCTGTACCACGTGACTGGTTCAGGAAGTGGTTCGAACTTCGCAGTGAGCTATGAGAGCGATATAAACCCCTCAGACTTCAATCAAAATGTGGGTGTTTGATGGAGAGTTGCGGTTAGTGAGAGTTTGGAGAGAGTTGGAGACAGTTTGGAGAGAGTTTGGAGGTTTAGGAGAGTGAGGAGAGAAAGTCAGGAGAGGATGGAGCCAGCTAAGAAGAGGAGGATGTCCTCCCCTGTGTGGGAATATTTTGATCTTATTCCTCCCAACAAGGTATGTAAATCATTACAAAGCTTGAATGTTAAAGAAGAAGGAACATTTAGGGTCAGATTTACTAACATCTGCAGCAGCTCAAAGACGTCTTTTGATGTTAAAAGGCTGCTGGATTTACTGAAGAGGCTCAGTGTCAGTTTGTGACTGAAAGATTTTAAACATTCTGTAGTCAAACTGCTGATTACAACACTTGCTCTTGTTTTGTGATCTTGATTTCTTTCCAATATTCTTGAAAAGAGTCAGAGAGTCAATTAATGACCCTCATGAAATCACTAATAAACACTGATTACACTCTGTTCTTCTTGCAGCAGCAATTTTTTCTGAAGGTAACAATTTCCCATGTTATCCTCAGCTGCAATTGAGCAGTAAGACTGTATTTGTCTCTATTCAAATGATGATTCAGTGAATTTTAATGATTCTGCAGCAGGACAAAAATCCCAAACATACAGCCAAAGTCATTAAGAACTATCTTCAGTGTTAAAAAGACCAAGAAGTACTGGAAGTGATGGTACAACCCCCACAGAGCACATCATCAAGTGTGTCTGGGATTACATGAAGAGAGAGAAGGATGTGAGGAAACCTACATCCATAGAAGATCTGTGATTAGTTCTCAAAACTGTTTGGAACAACCTACCAGTAGAGTTCTTTCAAAAACTGTGTGCAAGTGCACCTAGAAGAATTGATGCCGTTTTGAAGGCAAAGGATGTTCAAACCAAGTATTGATTTAGATGCATCTTTTGTTCATTCACTGCATTTTGTTGATTGATGAAAATGTGGTGATTTTCAGCTAGCAGGGCTCAAATTAGAACAGAGGTCAGTTGTATTTGTAGGTTATTGCCAATAACCTTTAACTATTTAAATACATTTTACTAAAGTGACTGGAATGTCTCCTGTATTAGATTAAAATAAGAGAAAACAGATAACCACTGTTGTGATACCCTTTATCTCTCACTTGGGTTTGTTGGTTTTGTCAAGTCAATTAATACATAGGAGGACTGGCTTAGTTGAACTTCCTCAGTTGAAACACTCACACAGGTACACACTTAACCTGTATTTTTGTAGGAAAAATTACATTCTGGCAACTTAAGCTCACCATCTGCAAACTTAACATGAGAAGTTCAAGATTACAGAAAACACACTGAAGCAGAATTAAGAGAAACTCTATATTTGTTTCTTTATCAGTACCTGTGAGAAGACTGTTCACACTGTGTTGTTCTCTCTGCAAAGGTTTCTATCAATAAATCTAACTCCAATAGATCTAAAAATAATTTATCTAAAAAGATAGAAAACAAGTAGAAAATCAAAGTGACAGGAAATATGTGTCAATGTTGCCATATTCATCAGCAAGAACATTAGACAACTTCAGGTTCTGTCACGACCGGGCAGCCAATACAAGGAAGAGGACTCAGATGCAGACACCACACAGAGGCTCAAAGGAACACTTTGTAAAACAAGATTTTATTTTGCCACGCAAGGATAACACACGGAAAAAAAAAAATTAAAACTTAAAATCACTAAATATGAACTAAAGGTGAGCGGGAAATGAATCTATCTTAACTTATAAATACATGTTCATACTTTTATTCCACAGTCAGAGAGAAAGAAACAGAGAGAGAGTGCAGGACAGACAGACAGGTGACAGTCTCAGGTGTACACACTGCTACAAAACAGCACAAGAGAAGGAGGATTTAGTGTTTGTGTTATTACGAGTGCTAAACAAGAAGAGTTCCAGATGGTCCAGTGGACACATGTCAGGGCTCTATACTGTGACCAATTTGGTCGCAAATACAACATAATTTCTCAGTGGTGCGACTAAAAAAATCTTAGGTTTCACCAGTGCGACCACCAGTTCGAGTAAAAAAAAAAGTCTCCGTGTGGGGAACAACAAGCACACACTATGCCTCAGAGATAGTCAGGTGCGGGACCTCTCTGATTGGTTGTGGTCTAGATATTCCTGTCGGCCTATGTGTATGTACGTTTGAAAGTGCAGGCGGAGAGAGAGAGGTGAGTGGTAGGGCTGGGTTTCAATGATCGATTTTCCAATTAAAATGGATCTTAACTTGAATAACGTGATATTGATTCATTAAATACTGAATCAACTTTTAAATATAAATGTATTTTGCCAGAAACGCCAGGAGCTCACAAAACTATTTCAACAACCACCAAACAGCAAAAACAGCAAATGAGATCACGTAAACAGATTCCACACAAAGACGTGAACACAAAGCGGGGACCCTCTGACGCATCAGAATCAGTAAGATGTCGGCCTCCTCACCCGACGGCACGAATATGGACACGTCGTCGGGGCTGAAAGTTGACATCTCACTGATTCTGAGCTGCTGGTATTGTTCCTCTCCGACCAAAAGGAAGCTTCTTTTTTGCTCTTTATCTTTACAAGATAAAGATAAATACATACCTCACAGTAACTGCACTTGTAGAGTTACTTTCTGGTGTGGATCTGTTGGTGGATTTTCAGGTGATGTGGAGATTTAAAAGTCTTCTCACACAGGTCACATTTATAAGGTCTCTCCTCAGAGTGGCTAAACATGTGTCGTTGTAACTGTGCACCTGTTGGAAACAGTTTCCCACACTGATCACAGCAGGAAACATCAATTCCAGTGTGAATCCGGAGGTGAATATTTCTGTAGTGTTTGTCGTTGAAACTTTTTCCACAAAATTCGCAGCTGTACGCCTTAATTCCACTGTGGATGAGTCTATGTTTTTTTAAGTTTTGAGACAGGTTAAAAGACTTTCCACACAAGTCACAGCTGTAAGGTTTAACTCCACTGTGGATGACTTGGTGTGTTTTTAAGTTTTGAGCCTGGGTAAAAGACTTTCCACAGAAGTCACAGCTGTAAGGTTTAATTCCACTGTGGATGAGTTGATGTGCTTTTAAGCCTCCAGCATGGGTAAAAGACTTTCCACACAAGTCACAGTAGTGTGCTTTAAATCCACTGTGGGTGACTTGGTGTGTTTTTAACCCTCCAGCCTTCGTAAAAGACTTTCCACAGAACTCACAGCTGTAAGGTTTAACTCCACTGTGGATGAGCTGGTGTGTTTTTAAGCTTCCAGGCTGGGTAAAAGACTTTCCACACAACTCACAGGTGTAAGGTTTAACTCCACTGTGGATGAGCTGGTGTGTTTTTAAGCTTCCAGGCTGGGTAAAAGACTTTCCACACAAGTCACAGCTGTAAGGTTTAAATCCACTGTGGATGAGTTGGTGTGTTTTTAAGCTTTGAACCTGGGTAAAAGAATTTCCACACAAATCACAGCTGTAAGCTTTAACTCCACTGTGGATGACTTGGTGCTTTTTTAAGCTTTCAGCCAGGGTAAAAGACTTTCCACACAAGTCACAGCTGTAAGCTTTAACTCCACTGTGGATGAGTCGGTGTCTTTTTAGGCTTCCAGCCCGGGTAAAATCCTTCCCACACTCATCACAACTGTATTTTTTCTCTCGCTTTCTTCTGTGAGGTTTGTCGGCCTCCTGAGAGCGCTGACTTCTCGCTCCATGTTGGTCCTGCAGTGACAGAGATACAAACAGAGGCAGTGAGTGAAATGCAGTCGTGGAACAAACTGAAACTCCCTCCATTGGTGGAATCAAACATGTCCACAAACATATTGTGGGTGTGTTACCATCAGTTTCTGGTGATAGTGTCACATTCAGAGTTGTAATCAAAATTGCATATTGAAGAAATATCGATAAGGGGAGAAAATCTTTTACTCATAAAGAATTGTAAGTTCAACTGATGATATTGTTGTTTCAATGTGTGTAGATAATATATAATCTTTGTATTTTCTTGCAACTTCTGTGGTTTTTGATTTTGAATGTAGATTCTGTATATATGGATGAGCGCAGGATGCAAAAGATAAAGCTGCTGTTAATGTGTTTTTAAAAACCAACCAGCTGTACACACAGTTTCAATAACAGTGTAACTGTGATATTTTTCTCACCTTTTGTGTTGAAGTCATGGTTTCCTCTGTAGTGGCTGAGCTGAGTCCAAATGGCTGAAATTGTTCCTCTGTTGTTCCACCAGACTCTTCTCCTCCTGTTACTCAGCTGTGACACAAAAAGTTTATATTTGTATTTTATCCCTGACCAAAAGAAGCAGAGCAAATAAACATGACTAAACTCCTCAGTGACAACAATACCTATGGAGCTTCAAGGTGAAACCCCAGAAGGAGCTACAAAAAGAAAGTCATCAGTTGCATACAAGAACTTGAAAGGGAAAAACCCACTGACTGTCCTGTATATCACCACCTTTACCCAGGGGATGCTAGACCCTATATATTAAAAAAAGAGTCCCGCTCAGACTCATTGGTAGCAGTATAAACTCAGCCACCTACAACATTTCCAAGCACCTCATTACCATCCTAGACGCTAGATGTTTTTTACATGTTTCTGAAACAAGAAGGTGTAGCAAACAGATTTTTGTTTGGGGAAAAAGAGGGGGGGGGGGGGGGGGGGGTTAATTAAAATGACATACATGAGCACAAAATTTATTAATCTTACTAACACATACACACACACACGCAATAAAGCTCATGAAGACCAGATGATTTTAAGCATGTTTTTTCTGATTTTATCATCTTTACTGTCCAAGTAGTACAAAAAACAAACAAACGAAAACACCCACTAATATTTCCTAAAATGCAGTGTTTTGTTTGTTTTATTTAATCCCAAATATTGTGTAACAAGACAAAATTGCAAACATGAACGCAATTTTTTTTTCTCACTCTTAACTATCTGAAGCCTTTCAGTTTCATTTCTCATGTGCAAGTTAGCACAGGGTCAACATTGAAATGAAATGTATTTGAGGAGCAGAAGACAGTCACTCAGCAGTATAGTACAGTATAGTACAGGTTCTGGCCAGACAAGTGGCAGCACTTTTGCTACAATTTTGTTTGTATTTAACAAAATAAAACTGCAGGGATAAGCGTACACATTAGTTTTTTGACTGCAAGTGAAAATTGTTTTCTTTCCAAATAAATCTCTCAATGAGATTCAATCAAACATATCCCTCAATATATCTGGGGCTGTGTCCCAATTAAGAGACCGCACACTTGAAGTACGCATTTTGAGACCTATTACGTCACAGCAACGTGACAACGGCTGTCCCAATCTGAAGTGTACTCCAAATATTCAGAAACATAAAGTATGTATCAGCAGCAGAATGGAGCTAAAAATAAATGTTTGTTTCAGTTCTATGAAGCTTTGAGTATTTTGGATTAGTAGCACTGCTGTGTTCGTTGCATCATATTGCTGTTATTGTTTATATGCTTTATATATTCTGAGGTAAGTTGATCTATAGTGTTACATCATATTCTATAAGGATGTTATGTGTTTGTGTACTTTCTGCCCAGTTTGACCCATTTAGCAGAAGTCAGCCTGTTTAAGGCTCTGATATCTATTCTGTACTCTTCATTCTATCAGAAACAGTTATCACAGCTCGTACAATTTCTTTTTACACATATATGTCAGCATTGAGGCAAATTTAGCAATGCCCAAATATTAAACAAACAATTAGGGGTGGGGGGTATAAACGGTATACGGTATACGGTATGAATTTGACCAACGGTAGAGATTTTGGCTATACCACTTTACCGCGATAGCACATGTTGATGATGTCATCAAGCTACACCTGTTTTGCAGTGATGGGAATAACGGCGTTACTTTTTTCAGTAACGAGTAATCTAACTAATTACTATTCCTATCGTTACAACGCCGTTACAGTTACTAACAATAAAATGCGGTCCGTTACTATTTTTCAACAAACAGACGGTTGAAGCTGTGTTCAGCTTACCGCATCTTATATCAGCTGCACTAGCCATACGAGAAGTCGGATCACTTTCTTTCTAAGCTTCTTAGACTCGGAACAAAAGCTGTCCAGCTTTGTGTTTATCAAAACCCTTTTTACAAATCCTGCTGGAATACTCAGGTCACAGCTGCAGACAAAGCAAGATGGAAATAATTGAACAAGCAAGCAAACGCTCAGCTTCTCCCAGCATGCTGAGCTAATGATTAGTTCATGTTTTTCTGCAAACACTCTCTCACCCTTCTCTCAAGACACCGAGGAGAGCAGCAGAAGACTTCATTCAGGAGCTGTTAAAGTTTTTCACTGATTCTTTTTGATGGTAGCGATCAGGCGGATATTTTTACTTCCAAAAACAGACGTCTTTATTTGCCTTGGAAGAAAATAAAATATAGATGCACCCATAGCTGGCCAGTCCAGCTATGGGTGCATCTGGCTGATGGCGATTTTTCGTTTTTATGGGCCGATGGTTTTTTTTTGCGTTTTTTATAACAAGTTGATCTGGCTGTAGGCTGTGGCACTTGGCCAGAGGTGGCGAGGGTTGATTCGAGTCCATGTTAGTGCACACAAAGTAAACTGCACGCTTTAGTTGTGAAGCAAAAACGCTGAAATCGGAGAAATAAAATGTAGGAGGGGAACGATAACGACCACAAGAGTCTCCCGATTGTTTACTCTCGCTGTCCTGTGAACAACATCGGCGTGGTGTTAATTGTTTGCCGTTTTCACGATCGCGTCGCGCATGAGAATATCACCAACTCGCGACATTTTTAAACATTTTGTTGTTCAACAGCAACAAATCCTATTCTAAAAGCTGATTGCCCTCCACCAGGCTTGTACCTGTGGCTTCCTGTCCTGGGGGTGGGGGTTGGTTGTTCTCCTGCCCTGCACGCATGGTGTATGGCGTTATTTCAGTGCCACTATTCTGAGCGAACGTAAAAAAAATTGCAGGTGCAAGTGTTGCATTTTGAGGAGAAATTTATTTTGAGCGTACAAAAGCTGAATTTGAGTGAACAAAATTCATTGCTGCGTGCAAAAAATGTATTTCAGTGTTTGCGCTTATCCATATACACACACACAATAGCACCCCCTCTCGCTCAGTTTTTTCATTTGCGCTTGCTCGCAATGTGTTGCTTGCGCTCACAACATTCTCTGCTGCGTGCGCTCAACTCTCTGTACACCGTTATAAGTGTGCCACAAAACCAACCAATCACAGACTTGGTTTCAAAAATTCTGATTGGCTCTTACGGTCTCCAATCAGCTCGCTAGCTGCTGCCTTCCGGACACCGGAAACACTGTCCACTCAGCCTTGCTTCTTGCAGATAGAGGGATTTTTGATTTACTCTGCAGCCAAAGAAGAGATGGCAGAATCAAACAATGGCTCCAATAATGCTACACCACAGTATCAGGTGAGTTTAATTTTTTTTTTTTTTTTGGTGAATTTAGTAATTTGCTGTCCTTTCTGTTTAATATGCTGTGAAATTGTAGTTACAGATGCAGCTGTAGAGTTTAAGCTAGCCTTATGGGTAATTACCAGCGTAGTTGTCTTACTGAGGCAGTGTATCCTAATCATGTTTTTTAGGGTAATGGTGCAGTTGAGTCAGCAGTAAGAAATCTGGTGTCTTTGCTGCTTAACAACATATCCACAAATCCTTCAGGGAGGCCAACAGAGAGTGGGCAGCCGGAGCCTAGAAATCTGACTATCCAGCAAGAGATGACAAGGTGTTAGCTTTTTTTGTGTGTGTTTTTTTTTCTAAACTTTTTGCAATCTTTTCTGTTAAAGTTATTTGGTTTGTCGATTTATCAACATTGATTTTTAAATTAAAATGTGCTATTAAGGACTGATGTCATATTTAATAACTTTATTAAACAATAACCCTTATGTTATGCAACACTGCATTTTTTTAAACTCATGCATTTTCATCCCACAGATCATTTCCAGGATATTTCAAATCAAACTTGAGCCGTGGTAAAAAGAGATGTTTAACATCTACTAAGCAGCTTGTTAAGGCAGGCAGTAAGACCACAGGCCTCAGTTTTTATTTGCTGTCAAAAAACACATCCTACACTCCTTTGCCAGCTGAGGAGCTTGAACTCCTACAAGCTGGCATGGGGAGACAAACAGTGTCTCTTCCAGAAGATGGTGACCATGCAGAGGTAAGTTTGTATAGTCAGTATTAAAATAAGTCATTGGCAGACGCATTTAGCCTGAATCATATGCCACAGTCCATTTAGTGTTCCATTCTGCTTAACTGTGTTTTTAACTAAGATTTCTAGACTTCTGGAAGAAACCTTTCCAAAAATGGAATATCTTTGTGGAGGATGGCTCTTGCATAAGGCAACAGGTTTGTTGTTAATTCAGTTTTTATGTGTGTTTTTGGCATTCTTGCGTGCTCATACTGCATTATGATTATGTAGTTGATACTTTTGCTACTTGATTGTTTGTGCTATCTTTCTGTCAATAAAGGTGGGAGTGGTCGACGAAAGCTCACTGTAATTCCACCTGAAACAGAAGGATATTCTGTCAAAACACTGAAAGCTGTGTCAGGAGGTGGCAAATCCACTTTTTACATTGTACCTCTTCAGGAAACATTAGACACATCTCCTCTACCTCCCGACTCACAGCACTTTTCAAAGATGCCAAAGAAGATATGTTACCAGTGTAATGAAGTTATGCCTCTGCAGATGCTTGCAGTACACATCAATACGTGCAAAGGAAAATTCTCTCCTGATGAGACTGATGATGAGGTGAGACAATTTTGATAAAATCAAAATGAGCAATTTTGATTAAATAATATAGTATCACAATTACTGTTTTTTAATTCTGCAGGAATCTGAGTTATGCATTGTGAAAAGCAAATGCAAGGTAAACCTAGCACATTACTAAAAACCATAGTAACTACAATGAATTTTGTATCGGTAATGATCTTTTTCCCACTATGCATAACATGTACCCCTTTTTTGAAATTGTAGGTTATTTGTCCAATATGCACTAAGGACTTTCCTGAAGATGAGATCACAGTCCACGCAAGTCTGTGTGGGGATAGGTAATCTTTTTTCAGCCGTTTATGAAAAAATGTTAATCAGTAACAGTCCACGCAAACATATGTATTTTTTTTTTTTTTTTAACTTTGTTTCGTCAACAGCTTTCAATGCATGGTGCCTGAAGAAAATGACCAAACTACATGCACACCAACTCAAACTTCAGTATGCACAACAGACAGGTAATCTTTGCTCTATTATAGTTCATATACACACTATTATGCAGAACCATTTGTTAAAATTATGTGTAAGATCTTTTACACAATAGCTGGGGTTTAATTTCATATAAAACATTTTATGATCACACTACTTTATTATTGTTAAAGATTGTTGCACAGAACATGCTGCAATAATTTCTAATCACGTTTAATGTGGTAGCCTCTTTTAATCTAAAGATGATTATTTTTCTTTGAGAACTTAGGATGTTTTCTACCCTGTTTTTGTTAAGCGTGGAAGATGTATTGCGTTGCCTTGAACAACAAGTCGACACCACAACAGAATTTAAGTTGTGTGTGGACAGAGAAGACCTTCCAGACAGAGGCATTCTCCAGTGGCAGAGAAAAAAATCTGCATCTCCCACCAGTGTTCTTAGGGTGGTTTTCATTGGAGAGGCAGGCGTGGATACAGGAGCACTTAGGAAAGAGTTTTTGAGTGGTGAGTTGCCTATTACCTGTTTTGTCCTAGTGTCAAAAAATAATGGATAACTTAAAAATGCGGATATTTTTTGTATGAAAGACATGATTTCAGGTATTGAAAGCAGATTCTTTGAAGGACCTGAGAACAAGGGCAAAAACCCCAAGTATTCTCTGACCGATCTTGATAATGAAAACTTCAGGTTGGTTACATACGAGCTTTGTGTATTACATTTAATACGCATCCGATATTTTTGTAAATGTTACCTGAAAATGAATTATAATCATTTGTCTACACAGAACTGTTGGTGAAATAATTGCAGTCAGCCTCGCCCAAGGAGGCCCATCTCCTGCCTTTTTCAAAGAATGGTGCTACAATTTCCTCTGCTCAGGAGAGGTTGATTTCAGCTGTCTGTCTAAGGAGGATGTTGCAGATGTGGAATCTTCCCTGCTCATCAGCAAAGTGAGCACCTGGTTTAGCTCTGGCACATGATATATTATGAGTATGGTGTTTTTAAACACTTTTAACCTTCTGTATTTCCTCTTTCACATTATACATTTCCAGGTTGAAGATGCAGCAGACATACAGTCTCTGATGTTGTGGGCTGATGAAATTGTCAGCTGTGGATACACAAACCAGATAAAGATGGATAGTAAGGAAAGCATGATCCGGTAAGGGAGAAAAAGTCAGAGAGATCATTAACCCATCCCCAACTAGTTTTTCATTTTGTTTTGTTTTTTTTAAGTGCCATTGTCTTACACTCTACAACAAGACTGATTCCAATGCTACAGCAGCTCAGAAAGGGCATGGAACTGTATGGTCTTGTGAACCTGATGGCTGTAAATCCTGAAGCTTGCCACAATTTGTTTGTTCCTGGGAAAATCCTCAAAGTAAGTATTAACATAGCAGCTTCAGTCTGATCCGAAGACAGTCCACTTATCTGTACTGTAGTTATCCTGTATTTATTTATTAGTTTTGAATGAACAATATATCTATAATGTAATCTACTTTATTTCCTTATTTACAGCCAGACGCTGATTTCATTATGATGAGCTGCCAACCACATTTCAGTGAAAAGGGGACATCTAGGGAGAGAACTGAGAGGAAGATCATAAATTTTTTGCAAGATTTCTTGCAGGAGATTGAAGCATCAGGTACTATATAGTATTAGCTGTATATACCTATAGTATTGTATATATACCGTATGCATCTGTTAAATATTTTTGCTTTAACATGCAGGGCACTAGGAAGTATTCTTAGTTGTTAATTTAAAACATTGTAATCCAGATTGCTTTTTATTTAGAAAAGACTTCAGAAACATTTTCAGACATCACAGATGGAAACACAGGCGGTGCAGGTGGTGAAAAATCAGTCTCTTGCTGTCCAGCATGTGCTCCAGTGGATGACCGGCCAGTCCCATGTTCCCATCCTTCCTGATGAAAAGAGACATTTCAAAATAACATGCAAGTTTGACCACGAATGTAAGGAGCGGCTGGGAGATCACTCAATTTGTTACCCAGTTGTGAGTGCATGCACTTGTACTGTGACTTTTCCAGTGCAGCATCTGGACACTTACACAGCGTTTAAAACCATAATGAGTACAGCAGTTAGATATGGTGGTGGATTCCACAGAGTTTAACACATTGTTGTCTTGTAATTTGGAAACTAAATGAGTAAAAATGTTTCTAAACATTAGCTGTTAAGATGTTCGTAGCTGTTTCATGAAAATGACAAGACTTCAAAACTTTGTGTAGGGTCCTACGTTGATAGATAATAAGCAAGTGCTTTGTTTGCTTGTCTACTTGTAATCTGAATGTTTTAGCAAAGAAATCCAGTATTTGAGAACTTAAAAGAGCGTTGACTTTCACGTCCATGTTAAGTGTCACTGTTGGTTTGACACCTGTAGCAAGAATTGTATGTACAGGTCACGACCGTAAGACTCAGAATGTTCCAAGGGATTAATTGTTCTCTGAAGTCCCTCCAGGGTTTCCTCATCCAGTGGGCATTCAATTTCAGGAACCACAACTGTGCCGTTAGATTCTTCTTGCAGTACAGCACTCTCTCAGTCAATGCCTGGATCCTCAAGCTCCTTCAAATCCACAAACATATATAATAGTCATTATTCCAGAATAGGTACTTTTGGGAATAATGTTATTTTGTGTAAGCGTTTTTTTCCATTAAATACAACAATTTAAAAAGAATGCCTTTGTTTTCATGTTCTTCTTACTGTAATTTAGATTAGTGGTAATTGATAAGCAAGAATGTATAAAATCACTAGAAGCATCTCGCAGATGTGCTACAAGTGTTTAATTTGTTAATTTCAGAAGAGCAGAACTGCTCTCAAAAACTGAAACAAATTCTGATAACATTTATCCCCCGACAACTTCTGTAATAACCCTACAAGATCAATTTTCATAGCAATGCTACAGGGATTTTGGACCAATCGTCTCCTCTCTACCGTATAATTCCAACACTGCAAAATAACATCCTACAAAGTTTCGTCCGCTCCACAATGATAATAATAATAACTAGAAAGCGAAAATTTCAGAAGAAATTTTATGTGTGCCTATGCCGCTGCTAATCACTGTAGTTTGCCATTCATACGGCTACAGAGAGCAAAATTCAGAAGAGCAGCCATTCTCCACCATGAACTATGGTAAAAACAAACACCGCTCACGCTTCACAGATGACAGCTTACAGTTTTGTGTAAAGATGAAGTTAATTCGTACAGCGCCGATTTGCAAACGCTGTGCACACAGGTTCATTAGCAGAAGTCCCATTGCACAACGGCAGACCCGACAATTTTTTCATAAACACGCTTTGAAGCATTACATTATGGACCACTTTTGACAGTGGGAAGGAAAAACTCCCTTTTAACGGGAAGAAACCTCCGGCAGAACCAGGCTCAGGGAGGGGCGGGGCCATCTGCTGTGACCAGTTGGGGTGAGATGTAAACAAATCCAAAACTGTCCACAGAGCTACAGGGGGGCACACTGGGATCGCAACAGCAGCCATAGAGGGAAACAGATTAGGATGTTCTTCCCAGTACTGAAGTGGGTCGGCTTTTCTTATGTGTGCGTTTTTCTCTGAGAGGTAGGTCTCCACTTTAGTTTCTGTTGATGTGGCACTCAGGGTGGCTGTGGCTCAGGTGGTAGAGCAGATCAGCTACTGATTGGAAGGTTGGTGGTTCGATTCCTGGCTCCCCCAGTCTGCATGCCAAATATCCTTGGGCAAGATATTAACCCCAAATTGCCCTCCGATGCATTCATCGGAGTGTGAATGTGTGTGAATGATTATTAGTTGCACTTGACTTTAGAAGTGCTTGTATAAGTGGGTGTGAATGGGTGAATGTGGCATGTTGTATAGAGCGCTTTGAGTACTCCGGGAGAGTAGAAAAGCGCTATATAAGAATCAGTCCATTTACCATTTACTCACGGATACTTCTGGATAAGGGTCATTTGGAAGCAAGTGGTTGGCTGACTTTGCGAAAACAGCTAGAAACAGATAAAAGGAAAACACAATTTAAAACAAGAGACATCACAAAGCGCAGCTCTTCAGTTAGCGAAATGGCAAGTAATGAAGTTCTAAAAAATAATTTAAACTTTAGAACTAAATGACCCAAAACTATATTAAAAAGGTATTTAAAAAAAGGAAATTTGCTTAATACTGGTGTCTTTGGATGGGGTAAGTTGCTATGCGAGGTAAAAACCACACGTGGCTGTAATTTGGTGGCCTGTATACAGTTCCAATCCAAGCATGTAGTTGGTTTAAATGGGTTTAATACTGGTGTCTTTTGATCACTTGACTGTATATATAAACCTGTTGAACCAAAAGGTGCATTTTAATTTCACTATACCTGCCCATCCTTGTAGCCGGTCTCTACTAGAGATACGCTTACCTTGTCATAGTAAATCACTTTCAAAATCAATTTCAAACTGGGAGACGCTTAATATCCTCTAACTAGCCAGCAACAAAACACCACGAGACAAAGAGACGTGTGAAAAATCGCGACTGCAACGAAGCTATTTTTTGAGAGTCGTATCTTAAAAGGTTTAATTACAAATGATACCACTGGAATAAAATCGCAGTCATTTTTTTTGAAAGGTCAATTTCACCGTTGTGAAAGCACTGTTCTGAGGATATTTTAAATGCAGCGTTTGCAAGACACAGAAAAGCACTTTTAAAGGTCAATTTCAAAAGCGGAGGAGGGACTGTGTTCCTTTTCAAAACGCTTGCTTCTAGCTGACTATCCGCTAACTGGCTTTACAGTAGAAACTCAGCATCGTGCCGACGTGGCGAAACAAAGAAATCGATAAGAAACAGATAGAAAAATCACTTCAAGCTAAATTTCAAACCAGAGACAGAGAGACTTGTAAAAGTTCAAGTCACTTCAGAAAATCACTGTAAGTTCAAGTCCAAAGCGGAGGAGGGGGGAAAGACGTGTTACCGGTGAAACGATAGCCACGGTGTCTTACAAAATCACGTCTACGGTCAATTTCAAAGCGGAGGAGGGGCGAAGAGACGCGCGCCATTGATAGTGTCGTCATTGCGTAGTGTTGTCATACGCTAGCAGTGCTAGCGGCTATCAGCAACACGTAAGAGAACTGTCGCTAATATGAGATGTCTTCATAAAAGGAGCAGATATTTGAAGTTTGCACACCTATATTCTCGCCTGAAAATATCTTAAAAGTTTATTTTGTGACCTAGAAATACTAATAAAAGACATATAAAACGAAGTGGTGGCCGCCATTGTTTACTCTGCAGAGGCGTGCTATGAATTGTGGGATATGGAGTTTTCCGCCCAAGTATAAACTTTTTTGGCTGTACTACTGCGGGTATACCACTAGAGGGAGCCAACACACCACAAATGAAGTCTGTTTCTATGGTGCCAAAAGCAGAATTTTTCTCAGGAGCCTAGAAATTGGCCTAAATTTCCACTAAAATCTAAATATTTCAAAAACTATAAAAGTCATAAACACCAAAAGTCACACCATACTAGCCCAGCTCCAGGCGCACAAAATGATGTAACATATGTACCCCTATTGTCAAAACTGTTTGGCAGAGGAGCGCGGGAAAATTTTCAGAAAAATATTAATATTTAAAAAACTATAATACTCATAAACACCAAAAGTCATAGCACACCATTCCAGATCCAGGCGCACAAAATGAGGTAACATATATGAAGCTTGTCTCAAAACTGCGGGTCGAGATACGCTGCAAAATTTCAGGCGGAAAAAGGAAAATAATAATAATAATAATAATAATAAGAATAATAAATAAATCCGAGGAATGGTAATATGTGTGCCTCCTGGCATAGGCACACATAATAATAATAATAAGAAGAAGAAATAAATAGTAAATGTGTGCCTCCTGGCATAGGCACACATAATAATAAATCCGAGGCATAGTAATATGTGTGCCTCCTGGCATAGGCACACATAATAATAACAATAATAATAATAATAATCCAAATCTCAGTCTTGACACCACCTCCTCTCACCTACTCCTTCTTGTGGCTCTCCTCACTCCCACCTAGGGATGGGCATCGTTTAGGTTTTATCCGATAACGGTGCCAAACCGGTACTTTTGAAATGGTGCCGGTGCTTAAACGGTGCTCGAACCGGTGCTTAAAGAATGGAGAACACAAAATTGTCCAAAAACCTCTCATGTTCAGCTGTTTTTTTTGTAAAAAGATAACAATGTTAGCCTTTTCTGCAGCTATAGGGCATATATGGTCTCACTCTTGGCTGGAAGCAGTGCTTAAACAATGGAAAAAACACAAACTTTGTCCAAAAATCTCTCATGTTTAACTGTTTCCCACTTTTTCTTTGGTCATTTTAGCCTTTTTGGCCAGGGTGAAGGGAGTATCTGCCATCAAACAAGAAGGCAGCCGCATGTAACTACGACGGTGTTTGCTAGTTCACCTTAGATGCATTAATGTAATAATGTGGTTAGCGTACTCAATGTTAATTACACACAAACAACATGAAGCTACTCACGCAGAGAAGAACGGCTGCCGCTGCCATCATCATCCGTCTGACAGGGCTAGGGGCCAGGACTCTCCTCTTCGGGTTTTTGGGGGATGTTGCTAACTCCGGTCCGATAACAGGCACCACACCCGCAGTAGATGTGCATGGTGTGAGGTCTCGCAGCAAGCTATCAAACACGGCGCATTTCTCGGCTTTAAAAAAAATGCTATGCGTCGCCAGGTGTTTCATCAGATTTGAGGTGTTACCTCCTTTGACAGTATCACAGTATCAGCTTAAAGCACTTGTTGCAGGCTGCTGAGTTTGCATCTTTTGCTGTGAAGTGCAGCCAGACTTTTGATCGCTTCGCCTTGGGCATTTTTAATCTGTAGCTCTGCTCTAAAAGAACGTACGTACCTGGGCCCGCCTACTATCCTCGGAAACGTAAAATGATTGGCTAGAATTGGCTCAGGAAAAACAAAAAGCTCCGAAATAAAGTAAAAATAAACCGAAATATGCGCTGCTTTTCGGTCTGGTTACTACCATTTATGTCAGAACCGGTACCATCATGGCACCGGACACCGGTACCCATCCCTACTCCCACCCCCCTTTGAATTTTATATAACCACCTTCCCCTCCTGTCTTTTTCCCAATGTTTCTGCAATCTACCCCTCATTTCTAGCTTCATAATAATCTTTACTTCCTCCTGACCAAAATTCACCGCAAGATCAACTGTCTCATGATTAGTGGCTTCCTTTGCTAACCTATCCGCTGCTTCATTCCCCCTTACCCCATAGTGAGCCGGGACCCATACAAACACTACTGACAGACCCATCATATGTGTCCTGTAAAGAGTTTGCTGAACCTCTAATAAAATATCTGACCTATCTTTCGAATGACCAGTCTGTAGACTAACCAAGGCTGCACTTGAATCTGAACAAATAATCGTTTTCAATGGCCTCAAATCTTCCACCCATTGTACTGCTAATAGAATTGCTAACATTTCTCCTGTAAACAAAGACAATCCATTATTAATTCTCTTCCCAATTTTTACCATAACGTCCGGAATTACTATTGCCACCCCACTTGACTAGCTGGATTCTTTGAAGCATCCGTATATATACCTGCACATACCCATAATACTGATCTATGTAACCCTGAACTATATTTGAGTCTAGACCGCCTGCCCCGTCCTTACTCTTCTGGCATAATAAAGAAAAATCTACAGCTGCTTCAGTAAGTATCCATGGACAACACTGTTGCCATGGCGGGATTGCAGGCCTTGGCACTCGCTGACATATGTCTAAGTGGTCCAAGTTAAGTTCTCTAGCTCTTCCCCCCACCATCCATCCAAAGCTCTTTAACTCCCTCCTGCCCTTCTCCCAGCAAGGTCTAAGTACATCTAATGTAGGATTACCCGTCCCCTGACCCTCTAGGTTTGTCCAATATGTCAATGTAAGCTGTTCCCTCCTCAACCCTAGTGGCATTTCCCCCATCTCCACCTGCAAGGCTACAGATACTGAGTCAAATCTAACTTGCTAAGAGAAGTGTCTCCTGCCGTATTATATGCCACACAACCATAGTCCAACGTTGACCTTACCAATCCAGTGTATATAGCCCTCAGGGACTCCCTATCCGCTCACAATCCTTCCCAACAAAACACCTTTTTTACACTTATCCACCAAGTCCTGAACATGTGCACCCCAAGTTAACCTCTCATCAAACCACAAACCCAGAAACTTAAATTTCCTCACTCGTTCTAATTTTACACCATATAGCTTCAGCTTAATTTCCTCATTAACCCTCTTCCTTGTAAAAAACA
The DNA here is from genome assembly GCA_029532605.1 of Oreochromis grahami. Lineage (NCBI taxonomy): Eukaryota > Metazoa > Chordata > Actinopteri > Cichliformes > Cichlidae > Oreochromis > Oreochromis grahami. Next base: position 47,149 of record JAQSNX010005301.1, on the reverse strand, counting down.
TTGTCTTAGTCTTATCAACTGAAAACATGAATGCCCACCTATATGACCATTCTTCCACTTTACCAACTGCTTCCTGTAACTTCTTTACAATAAAATATTCCTCCCTCTCCTCCATAAGGCTCCATCATCAGCAAAAAGTGAACATCCCACCACACCCTCTATGTCCTTAAACACATCATTAATCATTATAGAGAATAACAAAGGACTCACTATGCTCCCCTGAGGAGTCCTGTTCTCTACAGAAAACCTCTCCGGGGCCTGGGCCCCCCCTTTCCCTGGCGGGTTGCAGAGTATGGGGGTGCCTACTGGGGTCAGCGGGGGAGCTGGCCCCAGGGAGGGGTTACTTGCCCCTCCCTTCCTTCCCTCCCCATCTCCAGCTGCCTCCCTCTTCCCGCTCCACCACAATCACCCACACATGCAGGGCCTTGGGGTAGGGGTGTGTCACCAGGGTGCAGAGGAGGCATCCCCCCCCCCCCCCCCCCCCCCCCCCTTCTGGCTGCCTCTGCCTCAATTTTATCCCACAACTTAGACATTCACATTACTCACACTCTCATTACACATACATATAGGATCTTGGGGGTGGGCACGCCACACAGAATCCAAATTATCATCAGGGAGTACACCTCACCCCTGGCGTCGTTGCCCACCTCTCAATTTTAAATACACGTAGACATTGAGGGCTAGCAGGAGGGGCTATGCGCTTACCTGCTGCTCTGGCAGGTAGCTCCATGCCCTCCTGGGTTTTAAATGCACCTTAGAACACACATTCATCAACACTACATATGAGTGGGTGGAGGGAGGTTTGGAGTCTTCACACACCCCCGTTCTCTGCGGACTGCTGGAGCGGGGTGGCTGGGAGGAGGAGTTGGCCGTCCGACTGGGGTCTGGAATGTGGGGCCTCCCTGCTGCTGTGGAGTCGGGGCGGTCTGCTTCTCCCCACCGCAGGGAAAAGGGTAACACCACCTGGGTCTGGGTGCAGTTTCCCCCTCCAGGGGCAAGGGTACCCAGACCCAGTTCTTAGAGTACGCTTGGGGAGAGTGATTGTGTGTACAGCGTCTCTTTATGTCTGTCTCCAAGTTGGTTGAGTGTGGAATAATTGCTTATGAGAGCATGAGGGTGGGAATGGATGTTTGTATCTGTGTGTGCCTGTATGTCTGTGTCTATATGTCAGGTTGGGTATCAGACGCCACCTCTCTGGGGACATCTCAGGCCCTCCAAGGTTTGGAGGCCCATCTCCCCCCACCACTTGCCCTGCTGGTGGCAGACGCCCTCAGACATCGGTGCGTTGGTGGTTCTCTGTGTCCGGGGGTGGGCGCCCAGGTACACACCGGCTCACTCCTTGGCGGCTGCTTATCGGGGCCTGGAGCCTGGGGCTCGCTCGGGCCACTTCGGAGGCGGGGTGCCCTCGGCCTCTCGGCCCGGGGCTCGGTCACTCAGGCACAGCTGGCTGCCGGCGGAGCTCACAGGCACGTCACTGCAACCCCCCCTGGCTTCTGCTCCGCGGCTGCTGAGTGACCCCTCATCTGGGACTCTCCTCAGCTCTTTCTGGGATAGTGACGCGGCTGCCCCTCTGTTGGTCTTCCCTGGTCTCTTGTGTTCTGGGGGCCTCTGGACGTCTGGAGTTTTGATCTCCTCCATACCTGCTTCATGCCCTGGAGGTCGGGGCAGTGGCCCCCCACACCCTCTAGCAGATCATTACATGAAGGAACCTTTTTAAAAAAAACACAAGCGCGTCCATGCTCACAGGTGTACACACAGGTGATCACACACAAACTACACCCTTTTTGGCTCCTACCTCAAAGCACACTGTGCGCTGTCGATCTTACGTGCTGCACAATAATGTCTAACATTTAGTATTTACTGTCATATTCCCATAGATCATTGTGATGTTGTTTATTACTCTCGTTTTCTTCTGCTTGCTTTCTTCTTTCTTTCTCAACAGGTGATCCAGATGATCGATATATGTATTTTTTGTCTGCTTATTCTGTTGGTTTTTGGTTTTTTGCCCTTTTTCCCCGTCCCTCTTCCCCGCTGTTTTTCTTTCCCTCTTTCTTTCTCCCCTTTCCTTACCCCAGTCAAGTCTGTCCCGTATTCAGCAAGTGAAAATAAAATAAACAATAAAAGGTGAATCAAATGGACCATTACGGCAAGGCTGGGATGGTCCATTTGGTAAAGTAAATCCGTTGGGCATCTTTCTTCGCCTTTAGACAATAATTCTGATGGCAAAAGAACCAAACGGGACAGGTTAAAAAAAAAAAAAACTTTCCGAATAAGTCTTTCCAATTCTCACTTGTATCTACCTACCCTTTAGAAAATCCAAAATCCACCTATACATCCACCCCGTGATACCCAATTTACGGATTTTAATCAACAAACCTTGCCTCCACAACATATCGTAAGCCTTCCCTAAATCGAAAAACACTGCCACCACACACTCTTTATTTATTTGAGCCCTCCTAATTTGATGCTCTAAACATAATACTTGAAGCTGGGGCTCCGGTGCGTGTGTCAGAAAAACAACACACTGACACACTGCGTCGAAGCTTGATTCGTTTGGCCAGAGTCACATGATCTGTGACGTCCGAAGTTTCATTTAGAAAGTAACTGATTCAGTGGTTTATAAGGAAGTCAATCATGGGATTTATGGAGTGTTTTGATGGTGAGAGACAGCAAACCACTGATTATTCTATAAAGAGATATGGAGCCAGCAATGAAGAGAGGAGGTTTTGTTGTGTGGGAGTATTTTGATTTTGGTCAATCGGGCGGGTTTGCCAGCTTTCTGTTCTTGTTGTTTTCTTTCTTTTTTATTCATTTTATCTGAAAACGTGAAAAACTTAAAATGTCTGAACAAAACAAATCTGCTTTTCATGAATATGATATGAATATCATTAAACAACTTTAGAAAGACTTTGACTCTTTAAGTTTAATATAATAAAAAATATGCATTTTTAAAATAATCTTAAAATGTTATTCTAAAAAAAAATTGCAGCAATTTAATTAGTTTATGCTTTTGAGCTGACAGTCTGTGGGACCCAGGAAGAGTCTGTACAAACCAACGTTCCCTCTCACAAATAATTTGTGTGGCATCAAATTTGATGCAGAAAACCTGATTGTTCTGTAAATAGTTTGAAATGTTTATTTAAAAAAAACGCTTCATTTTTAGGTAAACAGCTGCAAAAAAAACTTTGTTGATTGCATAACTCAGTTACCTTTTTTTTTTGAAGAAGTAACTATATAATTAATTGCCCAACATTGGTCATTGTATACTGTATTTTGCAGACAGAGAGTTACAGGACTCTCTCCCAGACCACAGACTCATAATACAAGTCAGAGCTTTATAAAAAAGAAAGAAAGAAAAGAAAAGAAAGAAAGTTGTGTTTTCAAAATTGGAATTCAAGTTATTTTTACTTCCAATAGTGTTAACATACTACACAGGTCATGAACAAGATTTTTTTTTTTTAGTTTTCATTGTAAGTGGGCTAAGGCAGTTAATTAAAATCAGTCTAACATAAATGTAAATGCTGTAATTTGATTAGTTTAATAATAAACTTGTCAGGGCTCTGTGTGCGGGCAGGCGGAGGTGAGGATCCAAACGCAGGACTCTGAGACTGAGTTAAACTGAAAACCTTAGCTTTATTGCTGGTGATACACAAGAACATGAACTGAACAATGATACTGGCAACAGAAACACACAGGCATAATTCTGAGGGTACGACGCGACACCGGGTTGAGGAAAACACAGGGCTAAAATACACAGGGGAGTAATGAGGGAATGGGCAACAGAAGGGAGACACAGCTGGGAGAGATCAGGGCTAACGAGACGAGGGAGCGAAGCTAGACACACTAACCTAAGACAAAAGACTTTCACAATAAAACAGGAACATGAAATACTACTCAAAGACACGAACTCAACACAGAGTGACAGACAGAAAATGACACATGGAACTGAACTAAGTGAAACCACAATTCCTAAAACATGGATAACAGAAACTCTAATCAACATTACAACAAGAGTGAGAACCCAATCCAAAACACCAAGATAACTGAAACACAAAGTACCAGAGAAACAAAGAATAATCCATGATGCAAAAGTAAACCAAAACATAACTCAAAATACTGGGTCCGACGGACCCAGAACCGTGACAAAACTGTCACAGTGGTCCAAGGGATCGCTCAGGGAGTTTGTGTGTTCACTCACACACATGAAAAATTAGAGGGAACATTGGTACCAACTTACATTGCAGTTTCTGTGCACTCCAGCCTCTTCTGTTCCATGTGAGACGATTATCCGACGCAGGAGAAATCATCTACAAGAAAAGAAACAGACTCGGCCATCGCACAGTGGAACAAATTCTCTTCCTAAATAAAAATGAAAATGGGTTACCTTAAATGCATCATGTTTTTACTTTACAAGTTCATAATCATTTTCCATTTTCAGTTTACAACCAATTCTACCCCCAGGTAAAAAATATGTGTAAGAAAATTGGCCTAATGTCATATTATTTATAAACATACCTGTCCATCGATTAATTGCATAACTACATGGAGCCAGGACCTCACAGCAGAAACATACGCCATAACGTGTTGTGCATTATTATATGTATATTGCATGTATTTTTCATCTATTTCATTTACCAACATCAAGAAATCACAAGCAAGGAAAGACCTGACACAATTGTGCATGTTGAAACAAGGAAATTATTGATAAAAAATTAAAAAAATAAATATAACAATTTTCAAAGCTGTCTAAGGAGCTTGGAAAGAAACGCGTCTGGACTTCTTTGAGTTGCTTGAAGACGCTGTTTGGGTTCTCCGATGTGAGCGACCCTCTTTGAATAGAGGCGGTGGTTTACGACACCAACTGTCTGCCATCTATAATCCAGTTTCGAGATCCCTTCCCACACGCCTTAACACCCACTCACATCCTGGGCCATCTGACCTCAGGAAATCACATGATGGGGTGGGGCCAGGTTTCACAATGAGCTCACCCGAAACCCTGGCTGATTGGGACCCACGCCCACTTTCACACCTTGGCTCATGTGATTAGGTAGAAGATCATCAGGGGGTCCTTTTGTCCCTCTTTGGGGGGATACTCCCACTGGGTTTAAATCAGGGATTCTCCACCATTGACCCTTAGAACTGAAGAAGCTTCTCGGATGAGAGGTGAAACGTCTTCAAGCAACTCAAAAAAGTCCAGACGCTTTTCTTTCCAAGCTCCTTAGACTACGATGACCTGGATGACTGAGAACCTTCAGTTCACACTTTGGTGTGATCTTTGATTCTGCCATGTCCCTAGAACAACACTCTCGCCAGTTGATTAGGAATTGCCTTTTTGAGCTAAGAAACATCTCCAAACTGCGAACTTTGCTGTCTAAATCTGAGTTAGAAATGGTTATTCATGCTTTTATTTCATCTCGCTTAGATTATTGTAACAGTCTTTATCTTTGTTTGAGCAAAAGGAATCTTTTTTTTTTTTTTTTTTTTTTTTTTTTTGCCTGTCCCATTTGGTTCTTTAGCCGTCAGAATTGTTGTCTGAAGACCAACAAGGATACCAAATGGATTTATTTTGCCAAATGGATCATCATGGCATTGTTGTATTGGTCCATTTGATCAAACTTTGTTGTTATTATTTATTTTATTTTCAGTTGTTACAGATGGGACAGACATGACTGGGGGATAGGAAAGGGAGAAAGAAAGAGAGGAAGGAAAAGAAAAACAGAAGGGAAAAGGGACAGTGAGAAAGGGCACTTACAAAGACAAAGAGAAAAAAAAATCTCCTGGATCACCTGTTGAGAGAAAAAGAAGAGAAGACAAGCAAAAAAAACAAAAAAAACAAACAAAAACAAAGCAACATAATAAACACAACACCATCATGTTAATCTAGCTAAGTGTGAACAGCAGTAAATACTAAATATTGAAAGTTGTTGTGCAGCACGCAGGACAGACAGCGCACAATGTGCTTTGAAGTAGCAGCTAAGAAAGGTGTAGTTTATGTCTACGAACAGTGAACACCCGTGTGCACACCTGTGTGGATCAACGCGCTTGTATACAAAAGGTTTCCCCATGTAACAGTCTGCTAGAGGGTGTGGAGGGCCATATCCCCGTCCCCCAGGGCATGAAGCAGGCATGGAGGAGATCCAGGCTCCAGACATCCAGAGGCCCCAGAGTGCGAGAGCCCAAGGAGTACCACCGGAGGGGCATCCGTGCCACCTTCCTGGGAAGGGCTGAGGAGATCCCCAGACGAGGGGGTCAGTAGCCACGTAGCAGAAGCCAGGGGGGGCTGCACTGGCGTGCCCGCCGGCTCTGCCGGCAGCCAGCTGTGCCAGAGTGAACCGAGTTGCAGGCCCCGAGGGCCCCGTTTGCCCCGGAAGAGGCCTGACCGAGTGACAGGCACCAGGCCCTGCCAAGTAGCCACCGGGAGTGAGCTGGTGCAGACCTGAGCGCCCAGCTCCGGACACCAAGAACCATCAATGGACCAACCCCTGAGGGCATCAGTTACCAGCAGGGAGTGTGGTGAGGGGAGATAGGCCTCCACACTTGGAGGGCCTGGGAGTACCCAGGGAGGTGGAGTCTAAGACCCGACCTGACATATAGACACAGACAAACAGGCACACACAGACATAAACATGCTTTCCCACCCTCATGCACACATATACAAACTCTCAGCACTCACCCAACGTAGGGACAGACATACATAGACATGTACACACAATCATACTCCCCAAACATACTCTATGCCCCGGGTCCAGGTACCCTCGCCCCCAGAGGGGGAAACGGCACCCAGACCCAAGAGATGTGACCCTTTCCCCTGGGGTGGAGGCAAGCAGACCGCCGGAGGCTCCGCAGCAGCAGGGAGGCCAATCGGACAGCCAACACCTCCTCCCAGCCCCCCGCCCCCGATGGCTAGTAGAGAACAGGGGTGTGTGAAGACCCCATACCTCCCTCCTCCCACTCATGTGTAGTGTTGCTGCGTGTTGTTCTAAAGTGCATTTAAAACAAGGGAGGGCATGGTGCTGCTGCCAGAGAGCAGCAGGTGTTAGCACGGCCCCTCCCGAGAACCTTCAATGTCTACATGGATTTAAAATTGAGAGGTGGGCACCGGCGCCAGAGGTAGGGTTGAATACACAGACCGTCCTCTGGACGCCGTTAACGTGGTCACCCTCAAGGCCCTATATATATATATATATATATATATGTGTGTGTGTGTTATGAGAGTGTGAATAATGTGGATGTCTAAGTTGTGAAATAAAATTGAGGCACAGGTGGCCAGAAGGGGACAGAGGGGGGGGAATTCCTCCCCTGCACCCTGGTGACACACCCGCACCCCAAGGCCCTACCTGTGTGGGTGGGTGTGGTGGAGCGGGAAGAGGGAGGTAGCCGGGGATGGGGAGGAAAAGAAGGGAGGGGCAAGATGCCCCTCCTTAGGGCCAGCTCCCCCGCTGACCCAAGTAGGCACCCCCGTCCTCTAGTACCCACCAAGGCAAGGGAGCCCAGGCCCATCCAGACTGGGGCCTATGGCAGCAGCACCACTAAGCCCCACAGGACCTGGGGAAGCCCACCCCACCCCACCGCAGAGGAAACTATACCCACCCCAACATTCAATCATCTCCAGACTACACAAGACAACAGACACCCAGGTTAGGTTTATTCTCCACCTCTCCTGTGTCTCTCCCCCACCTGCAGAGTGGACTTCTGCAAGGATGGAACAACCTCCCTGCCAGTTGAAGAGCCCCCCAGTTAGATTATTGTAAGTCTTTATCTTTGTTTGAGCAAAAGGAATCTTGACCGTCTCCAGTTAGTCCAGAATGCTGCTGCAAGGCTTTTAACTAAGCCACGAAAAAGAGAGCACATTACAGGGTTACGTTCATTACACTGGCTTCCAGTACATTTTAGAATTCATTTTCAAATCTTGGTACTGACTTTTAAAACTTTGAATTGTGATGCCCCTGGCTACATTTCTGATCTTTTAGAATCCCACGCTCCCTCTCGCAGCCTGAGATCATTTAATCAAAGGCTGTTGGTAGTCCCACGAACTCGTTTTAAGACTAGAGGTGATAGATCTTTTAGAGCGGTGGCCCCCAGGTTGTGGAATGCTCTCCCTCCATCTTTATGTTGCCTTGATTGTATTTATTCTTTTAAAAAGCAGCTTAAGACTCATTTATTTAGATTGGCGTTGATGAAAGAGTCAGTAGAAAGATCCTCAAGCATCTCAATGTGGACTGCACGTGAGGAAAGACATGTAAAGAGGAGTCCGTATCTTTTATGCTCTTTGCGACCTTGTTTTGTGACAAATGGTCCGAAACAGTCCATTCCACAATGCATGAAAGGATCTGAGATTTCAACTCGTTCCTTTGGAAGTTCAGACATGCGTTGTTCTTCTGGTGAACGTCTTAGTTTTCGACATTGAACACATTTGCTTATTAGTTTTGCAACTTCCTTGCTCCCACCAATCACCCAAAATCCATTTGATCTGATTTCCATGAGAGTTTGGCTTCTACCTTGATGACAAATCTGTGCATGAAAATGAGCAATGATCAACTTTGTAATGTGATGGTCTTTTGGGAGGATGATGGGGTGCTTAAGTCCCTGACAGAGTGTTGACTTCTTCAGTCTTCCTCCAACACGGAGAAGACCTTGGGTAGTATGCTGGATGTGGAAGATGGTTTCCTTGTTAGTACATGAGTCATAACATTATGCACTTCCTTGCTTGCACCTTCATTAGCGGATTTAGAATCCTCAGTTTTCCTTTCTTTAGGTTCATTCACTCTTTCTGTGTGTAGACAGGTGGGGTGATGCCGACCACACTTACTACAGGAGTGACGTCCTCTGCATTCTTTGGTTACATGACCCCTTCTCAAACATCCAAAGCAGAGACGATTTTCCTGAATGAAAACTTTCTTGTCATCACTAGTTTTCGCTGCAAAAGCAGGACACTTAGCTATGCCGTGCGATTCTTCTTTGCAAAACAAACATGGGGGTTTAGGTCTAGAAGTAGATACTGCATAGGATTGGTGGAGACTTTGGTTGGATGGTAGTACTGAGTGCCTTCGCTCTTTTAACGTGCCACTCTTCTGATTCCCTTTCGCTCATTAGGAATGGTGAGGCAACAGGATTGCAAACTACTTTAGCTTCGTTTTGTATGAACTTTGTAAAGTGAGCGAAGTTGGGGTAGTCTTGGCTTTTGTCCAGCTCCTTTACCACAATGTGGCTCCATCTCTGTACTATCCACTCAGGCAGTTTTCTTAGAAGCTTGTGATTTTCCTCACAATCATCAAGGATATCTAGGCCTTTGACTTGAGGGATAGCCTCTGCACAGCTTTGGAGAAAATCTGCAAACTCCCTCAGTGCTATGGGATCATTGGCAGCTATTTTAGGCCATTTTGTGAGTTTAGCCCTAAAGGCTCTTTGGATAACAAATGGGCTGCCATACCTCTCCTCTAGAATGCTCTAAATGCTGCCTATGCCTGCTCACTGTTGCGGAAGAAATATCACTCTTCTGCCTTTCGTGCTTCACCTGCAAGATAGCTCTTTAGATACAACATTTTCTCACACACAGGTAAAGGTTTGTCACCAATTAGTGCCATAAAGGATACTTTCCAATCCATAAACTTTAGGGGGTGGCCACTAAAGATGGTGGGCTCAGGTACAGGAAGCCTGTTTAGGGTAAGGGAGCTGGCAAGGGCTTGAACTAAGCTAAGTTCTTCTTGTTCTGGAGTAGCATTGTGAGGTCTAAATGTCGGTGCTCGTGGATTTAAAGACAGCCGTGGTGCGCTGTTGGGGAGATTTGCGGAATTTTCTAAGTTGTAGCAGGACACTTGATCATGGCTTTCAATGTCATTATGAGCGCTAAGGGTTCTTACTCGTGCAGCTGCTACTTTCACTTCACTGTCTGCCTTTAACTGTTGAAGTTTAGTCTTTTCCTCCTCCAACTTTGCCTTTGTTTCCACTTCCTTTATTTTCCACTCATTTTCCATTTGGCTGATCTTGGTTTCCTGTGCCAATATTTCTTGCGTGGCCTTTGCTTGTTCCACTTTGGCTGCAAGTTCAGCTTCTGCTTCCACCTCACGACTGCCAGTAGAATCTGATTTGAGCATGCGACTGAACCCTCTGGGAACGACGTTTCAGTTTTTGTATCACCAAACACAGAACCATAGTCCCTCTTGTTTAACATCACTCGAACTCTTTCCTTTTCAAGGCGATTGTTAAAGAGCTGATCAATATTTTCCTGTCGTTTAGCAATAACTTTACAAATGTCAGTTGTAAGCACTGCACAAGCATCCATTCGCTTAACAATGTCTGGCGTCATGGATTAGCTGCGGCGAATGGGTTCATAATGCTGTTGTACAACAGCGTGCTTGTCTCTTATGTCATGACTGGCATTATTTAGCTCTTCAGGTGAGCAGAAAGTTTTCAGCTTTGTTCTGATTTCTTTAGCTGCCTTCTTCCGAGTGTCATAAACTTTGTTAAATGCCTTCTCATTTTTCTTTGCTTCATATTCCTGCATTTCTTTACCTTTTTCAGTTAAATGCCTTTCACAATTGCTGGTTCTCACCCCTTGTTGCTCTGAGTTGTCGGATTCTTCAGCAGGGTTCAACATTTTGTTACCGTAATGTGTATGTTGCTCTATGCAATAACGTCTGGACTTAAACTTACGTGAGTGTTACTTTTTGGAAACAATGCTCACATCAGACGTTTACATCACATAAATAAACAGATTAGCAGTGTTGGGAAGGAAGTATTATTTTTTGTCATTTTTATTATTTCCATTTATTATTTTATTTATTCTATTTTTATTATTTTGTTATTACTGTTATTACTGTCATTACTGTTGCATCATAAACATATAGCAAGCATATGTATACAAGAAGTATTGATACAAGAGGTATTGATATTGCATTCAAATGTTCAAATATATTGGTATCATATTAGTCTTTATTACAGGTCCAGTAAGAACCACTTTAAACTGTTGAGTTGAATCTATAACCCGAAATGCTTTTGAATTTATAATCTTAAATGTTTGTATGCAGACTGCATGGTGAAAGAAAAGGCCCCACGTAGAGTAACTCCGAAATGAGACAGGAAGTTGTAGGCTTTTGAAGTTGCAGGCTTTGCAAAAGTGAAACCAAAACCAGAGTCTGAGTTTGTATAATGAGTTTATACATTTTACATGTAAGTCAAGATCATCACAACACAGGATGGCCTTAGTCTGGTTGCCTAAGTTGAGGTCAACTAAGGTGCAGAGAGCAGATGCACACTCGGTGCACGCACAGACAGACATACACACACATACACACACACGCTGTTAGGGTGTAGGTGAAAGTTGACTGATGAAGCAGTAGATGCACGAGGTGAGAGCTGAGCTGGCTTACGGGAAACCACGGGGGAGAAGATGGAAGCCAGTGTACTTTTAATTGTGCCTTAAGTTGTCAAATAGAACATTTGTGGTTTTGAAGCTGATGTATGTGATGACGCAATGAGGGGGCATCACTAAATATACTCTGATGCATATAAAACTGTATTTTGATGTTAGGAGGATGAGATTGTGGGGCTGTCTGCTTACAGAGTCCGCTCATTCTCCCACGCGTGTCATTTCATTAAAATCATCGTCTTTACCCTTTGGACCAGTGTGGTTACTTGCATTCCTCTTGTGTTTCCTTCCCTATATTTTTGAACCTTAACAGCAGCCACATATTAGACAAAATGTAACTGTAAATACTACTGATATACCATAACCTTACAGACTCTTAGTGTTATTGAAATGATCCTCTTTATTATTTATGTATCTTTTTTCCCTTTTAAATTGTTTATGGTCCACATTTTATCCCTATTGTATCCTGATATTTTAATATGGTGTTGTTGAAACATATTTTACAGCTGTTTTATCTCGAGGTTATTGGTGAAGAGAGATTTTCATCCTGTCACAAGCTGCAACGAAACTTGATGAGCTTCAAGAAGCTGACTTGCCACACTGGTGAAGCTGACAGTTTTTAGTTTTATATAAACAAACAAACAAAATGACTCTTCAGTTTTCCAAACAGTTCATTCAACACCATACGTTTGCTGATCAGACTAGTTCCAAACAATCAGGTTAAAATGACAGGATGAAAAATAAATACATACCTCACAGTAACTTCACTTGTAGAGTTACTTTCTAGTGTGGTGGTTTTTCTGTTGGTGGTTTTTCAGGTGATGTGGCGCTTTAAACGTCTTCTCACACAGGTCACATTTATAAGGTCTCTCCTCAGTGTAAGTAAACATGTGTCGTTGTAACTGTGCACCTGTTGTAAACAGTTTCCCACAGCAGATCACAGCAGTAAACATTTCCAGTGTGAATCCGGAGGTGAATATTTCTGTAGTGTTTGTCGTTGAAAGTTTTTCCACAAAAGTCGCAGATATACGCCTTAATTCCACTGTGGATGAATCTTTTTTTTTTTTTTTTTTTTAAGTTTTGAGACAGGTTAAAAGACTTTCCACAGAAGTCACAGCTGTAAGATTCAACTCCACTGTGGATGAGTTGATGTGCTTTTAAGCCTCCAGCATGGGTAAAAGACTTTCCACACAAGTCACAGTAGTGTGCTTTAAATCCACTGTGGGTGACTTGGTGTATTTTTAACCCTCCAGCCTTCATAAAAGACTTTCCGCAGAACTCACAGCTGTAAGGTTTAACTCCACTGTGGATGAGCTGGTGTGTTTTTAAGCTTCCAGCCTCGGAAAAAGACTTTCCACACAAGTGCGGAAAAATGCGGCGGCACGATTTTTAACCGGTAGTAGGAAATTTGATCACATCACTCCGGTTCTGGCTTCTTTGCATTGGCTTCCCATTGAATTTAGGGTTCATTTTAAAGTCCTTTTATTGGTTTTTAAATCTTTAAATGGTCTGGCCCCTGTTTACTTATCTGATTTGCTGAAACCACATGTTCCTCCTCGTTCGCTCCGTTCAGCTGAGCAGCTGTTGCTGTCGGTTCCTAAGTCGCGGCTGAAATGCAGAGGAGACGGAGCTTTTTCAATTGTGGCTCCGATGCTCTGGAATAACCTTCCCCTTCAAATTAGACTAGCATCATCAGTGCAGGTCTTTAAGTCCAGATTGAAAACCTATTTTTATTCCCTGGCTTTTAACTCTGTAGGAAACTGACACCTTCTTATTTATTTTATTGTATGTAATGATTTTATCGTATTTTTAAATTGGTAGTTGTTTTAATCTGTGTTGTTCAGCACTTTCGACTGCCTTGTGTGTTCGTAAAGCGCTATACAAATAAACGATGATGATGATGATGATGATGATGACAAGTCACAGCTGTATGCTTTTACTCCACTGTGGATGACTTGGTGCTTTTTTAAGCTTTCATTCAGGGTAAAAGACTTTCCACACAAGTCACAGCTGTAAGCTTTAACTCCACTGTGAATGAGTCGGTGTCTTTTTAGGCTTCCAGCCCAGGTAAAATCCTTCCCACACTCATCACAACTGTATGTTTTCTCTTCCTTTTTTCTGTGAGGTTTGTCGGCCTCCTGAGAGCGCTGACTTCTCGCTCCATGTTGGTCCTGCAGTGACAGAGATACAAACAGAGGCAGTGAGTTAAATGCAGTCGTGGAACAAACTGAAACTCCCTCCGTTAGTGGAATCAAACATGTCAACAAACACATTGTTGGTGTGTTACCACCACCTTCTGGTGATGGTATCACATTACAATGATGTGCTACAATGAGAGTTGTAATTAAAATGACATTATCTAAGAAATATTGACCACTAGAGAAAATCTTTTATTTCATAAAAAAATTAGAGTTCAACTGATGATATTGTTGTTTCAATGTGTGTAGATAAAATATAATCTTTGTATGTTCTTGTAACTTCTGTGGTTTGGGGGTGTGAATGTTGATTCTGTATATATGGATGAGCCCAGGATGCAAAAAATAATGCTGCTGTTAACGGGTTTTCAAAACCAACCAGCTGTACACACAGTTTGAATAAGAGTGTAACTGTGATATTTTTCTCACCTCTTGAGTTGAAGTCTCTGTTTCCTCTGTAGTGGCTGAGTCCAAATAGCTGAAATTGTTCCTCTGGTGCTCCAACATACTCTTTTGCTCCTGGGTATGCTTATGACATACATAAGCACAAAATGTATTAATACTACTAACACATACACACATGCAATGAAGCTCAGATAGTATTTTAAGCATGCGTTTTTGATTTTATCATCTTGTTTGATTCAGTTAGTGGGATGAGAAGCCATATATGAACTAGTGGACTAATATTATATTAGCAAAGATAACTGAATTATAGCAGACGTGAACAGAATGCAGCGGAGGGTTTAAATGAGTGAGACTAGTGGATTGTTAGTTTCTTGTTCCTGATGTGTGGGGGAGGTTTTACTATGACATACACCTGGTTACATGGGAAGAAACTTATTATCTAATAGGACATTATGTTATAATGTAAGTGTTTTCAGTGTGGGAGAAAGTACTCAGGGCCTTCAAGTTACACACTATGAAAGGAAGAAACAAGTTTAATATTCAGAAACCTAAAGTATGTATCAGCAGCAGAATGGAGCTAAAAATAAATGTTTGTTTCAGTTCTATGAAGCTTTGAGTATTTTGGATTAGTAGCACTGCTGTGTTTGTTGCATCATGTTGCTGTAATTGTTTATATGCTTTATATATTTTGAGGTAAGTTGATCTATAGTGTTACATCATATTCTATAAGGATGTTATGTGTTTAAAGGATGAAACAGTTTGTACTACCTGAGTCCTAATCCTAAGAACCCTGATTTACTCACATTTTTGTTCCTATGTGTCACAAAAATTATGGCAGAGAAAAAAAAAACAAAAAAAAAATATAATTTTGGACTCTCCACACTGAAATTGTGGTTGTTTTACTGGCTTATATAAATGGGTTTTTTTTCAAGTATGAATTATTATTAAAGAAACACGAACGAAATGCCTCTCAGAGCTGGATCTTTGACGTGAACGAACCGAGCCTGCTCCTTATCGCAAGCCGTGGGGTTTTTTTTTTTTTTCACCCTCTCTCTCGCACTTTTTTTCCTGCTTCACTCCGCACGCCAGTCTTGTGCTTTGTGCTGGTAAGAGGGGGGAGTGGCGGTAGTTACACTCGCAGCAGCACAGGAATAGAGCGGGAGGGAGAGAGAGAGAAAGAGAGCCAGGGACAACAACATCACATTAGAAAGGCATAGTAATCATCCACAACTATTTTCAGTTGCAGATGAGAAAGGATTCAGAAAGTTTATTCATGCAGGCCTATATGACAGAGAATGTGCATCTTTTTTTGTTTTCATATTTTAATTTATATTTAATTATGTTGTGGTTTGCAGTGTTTTGTGTTGTTTCATTTTAAATTTGTTTAAAAGGAAAAAGCTGAAAATTTAAATAGTTAAAAGTTGAGCTGTGACTAGCTGGTTTTTGCATTATATGATTTATTTATTACATTTTATGTGGAGTGGATAAATAAAAGTATATTTACGGTGGCCCCTAGAGACAAAGGATGTACAAACTCCAAAACACGTACGAACTCTGAAGCACGTACAAAACACAACAGAAGTGCTCCAGGATGCTCGGAGCAGTGTTGAGCTTTTGTTACCTAGTGGCTACACAAGCCAGCAAGTACCAATGCCGCTTTTTCTTGGAAACGGGAGCAACAAAAAAAAAAAAAAAAAGGGTGTTGAAGCAACGGTGACTAGCCCCTCATCCTTCCACCACATTCCTGCCAGGCATGAGGAGTGGTTGGAACCAGACGTGAGGGAGGAAGGAGACCGATGCTGCAACTGCAGCTGCTGCAGCGGGGCTCCGTCCGCTGCGGTGGCGTGAGAGGGCTTGTTCGCTGTGACTGAGGTGGTGTGGATGAGAAGATGAGGGTGAATTGGGCCAGCTCCCGGGCTTGTCATTTAAACTGGACTACTGTGATTCAAAAAGGAGTCCAGTCTGGGTCACATGTCTATGAGTTTGTTGTTTATAACAGTGAACACAAATATCAGCCTGATTTGTTTTTCATGTCTTCTCCTCATCAGTTATCAGGAGAGCAGACAGTCAAAGATACTCTGCTTGTTTCTCATTTCCCCTTTAGCAAATATTTCCGTGGAGAACAAACAAACAAACAAACAACAAAAACAAGAAAAATAGTATAATTATAGTACAATTACTTTTATGTTCTAAAACCATGAACCATCAGCTGCCAGTCTGATGATGCCAGTCACTTGGATGAGTGATGGAGCGTTTCTCCCACTGAAAACAATACGTCCAGATGGACAGAATCAACTTTTGGACATTTACTTTCCTGGATGATTGAGAATGCATCAAGACGAAAAATTAGAACGTGAAAAAAAATCAAAGATGGAGGAAAGTGATACTGAAATTTTATCATTCTAAGCTGATATGGACCTTAAAATGTTGTTGCCTTGGACAGTGGTGGGTAGTAACGAGTTACATTTACTTGAGTAAGTTTTTGAAAAAAATGTACTTTTAAAGTACCTTTTTTGCACGATACTTTTTACTTTTACTTGAGTACATTTGTGAAGAAGAAACGGTACTTTTACTCCGTTACATTTGCAAAATTCGACTCGTTACTTTAAAAAAAAAAATTAGTTTAACATATCCGGTTTTTAAGTGATGATGTGATGAATCCTACTTCCGGGCCTAAAGTAGTCTGCGTTTAATATGGCTTTTGTGTTGTTAACATGTTTTGTATTTTCTTCTATTTAATCTCAAAAAGCTCCTAAAAACAGTCAGTGATCACTGTTGACCTCCCTCGGCTTTTATTACCACTAATCATTTATTTAAGCTCAGTTTTTAAAACCTTAAGATGTAACTACAGCCCAGCTCAGTATATGAATGACTAACCTCGTATTGTGAATGGATTATCTCAGTTGTTCTCCTGGCTGAAGTTTGGTCCGTTTACAGCATCCTGCCATGTGATTACATTTCTTCCTGACCACCGAGAACCCTCACGTTAACTTTTATAATATTATATTATGCTAACATAGCTGTGTCGCTAGCGGTCACGTAACACATCATTATACACAGGGCTCTAGAGTGCGACCAATTTGGTCACAAATGCGACTGTTCTGCCTTGAATTCAGTGCCCCCTACTGGGCCTTGTAAATTGTTGTTAATGTGACATGCACTTTGACCCAGAACAGGAAGTCAGCCATGTTAGTTGGGGTAAGCAGGTTCACATGTGCTGAAGTGTTCCTGTAGTTATCCGCTGCAATCCTCTTTCTTGTTTATGCCTTCGAAAGCATCGTCTGTAAGTACTTGTTGATTTAAGAGTATAGAGCCACATTTTAGTAACATTTTGGTAGTTTTGTGTTCTAAAGCCTAACTTTGTGTATAATTATATTGCCAAGCTAATCTCATGTCATGTATACATAGGAGGATCTATTACATGGATATTCCTTTGTCTTTTGTTGCTAGCCTTGACTTGCTGTAGAGTACATAAGGGAATTTGTAATATCAGTGTGTTAATCACCTTACTGCTGTATTCTTGTTTTTGTTTTAGTTTCACTCTGATTCAATGGTGTATGGCGGTGCAATGTAAAATAAAGCACCTGGAGCTTGGACGCTATATCTTGACTCCCGTATTCTTTTGAATGGAGTTTGGCTGGCTGCTGAATTGTGTACCTACGCACGCATGCACACACGCAAGGAGAGCAGTACAGCGACCATATTTTTCAATGGTGCGACTAAAAAAAATATTTGGTCGCACCAGTCCGACCAACTGTTCGGGTAACAAAAAAAAAAAAAAATAAAAAAATCTCTGCAACTCTCCGTGTGGTCAACATCAGACCACCTACAGGGAGTGCAGAATTATTAGGCAAATGAGTATTTTGTCCACATCATCCTCTTCATGCATGTTGTCTTACTCCAAGCTGTATAGGCTCGAAAGCCTACTACCAATTAAGCATATTAGGTGATGTGCATCTCTGTAATGAGAAGGGGTGTGGTCTAATGACATCAACACCCTATATCAGGTGTGCATAATTATTAGGCAACTTCCTTTCCTTCGGCAAAATGGGTCAAAAGAAGGACTTGACAGGCTCAGAAAAGTCAAAAATAGTGAGATATCTTGCAGAGGGATGCAGCAGTCTTAAAATTGCAAAGCTTCTGAAGCGTGATCATCGAACAATCAAGTGTTTCATTCAAAATAGTCAACAGGGTCGCAAGAAGCGTGTGGAAAAACCAAGGCGCAAAATAACTGCCCATGAACTGAGAAAAGTCAAGCGTGCAGCTGCCAAGATGCCACTTGCCACCAGTTTGGCCATATTTCAGAGCTGCAGCATCACTAGTGCCCAAAAGCACAAGGTGTGCAATACTCAGAGACATGGCCAAGGTAAGAAAGGCTGAAAGACGACCACCACTGAACAAGACACACAAGCTGAAACGTCAAGACTGGGCCAAGAAATATCTCAAGACTGATTTTTCTAAGGTTTTATGGACTGATGAAATGAGAGTGAGTTTTGATGGACCAGATGGATGGGCCCGTGGCTGGATTGGTAAAGGGCACAGAGCTCCAGTCCGACTCAGACGCCAGCAAGGTGGAGGTGGAGTACTGGTTTGGGCTGGTATCATCAAAGATGAGCTTGTGGGGCCTTTTCGGGTTGAGGATGGAGTCAAGCTCAACTCCCAGTCCTACTCCCAGTTTCTGGAAGACACCTTCTTCAAGCAGTGGTACTGGAAGAAGTCTCCACCTTCAAGAAAAACATGATTTTCATGCAGGACAATGCTCCATCACACGCGTCCAAGTACTCCACAGCGTGGCTGGCAAGAAAGGGTATAAAAGAAGAAAAACTAATGACATGGCCTCCTTGTTCACCTGATCTGAACCCCATTGAGAACCTGTGGTCCATCATCAAATGTGAGATTTACGAGGAGGGAAAACAGTACACCTCTCTGAACAGTGTCTGGGAGGCTGTGGTTGCTGCTGCACGCAATGTTGATGGTGAACAGATCAAAACACTGACAGAATCCATGGATGGCAGGCTTTTGAGTGTCCTTGCAAAGAAAGGTGGCTATATTGGTCGCTGATTTGTTTTTGTTTTGTTTTTGAATGTCAGAAATGTATATTTGTGAATGTGGAGATGTTATATTGGTTTCACTGGTAAAAATAAATAATTGAAATAGGTATATATTTGTTTTTTGTTAAGTTGCCTAATAATTATGCACAGTAATAGTCACCTGCACACACAGATATCCCCCTAAAATAGCTAAAACTAAAAACAAACTAAAAACTACTTCCAAAAACATTCAGCTTTGATATTGAGTTTTTTTGGGTTCATTGAGAACATGGTTGTTGTTCAATAATAAAATTATTCCTCAAAAATACAACTTGCCTAATAATTCTGCACTCCCTGTATTGTGGACTAAATCAATCAGAGATAGTCAGGGGCGGGACCTCTGTGACTGGCCGTGGTCAAGTTGAAGGTGCAGTTGGAAGAGGGAGGTGAGTAGCTTGTATAAAGCGTTATCGATTCATTAAATCCTGAATCGACTTTTAAATATAAATGTGTTTTGCCAGAAACGTCAGATTCTCAGATTAAAGCTCACAAAACTATTTCTACAACCAGTAAACAGTAAATGAGAGCAGGTACATGGACTCCACACAAAGATGTAAACACAGAGCGGACCCGACGCATCAGAATCAGCTTTTTCTTTCTCAGCTTTCTCACCCGACGGCACATAGACGGACACGCTGTCGGAGCTCACCGATTCTGATGCGTCGGGTCCGCGCTGTGTTTCCATCTATGTGATCAGAATTATAATATTTCTGATTGTCTGAGGCTAAATTGAATCCAATCAGGACTTTGAGAACCGGAATCGAATGGATTATAGAAATCAGTGATGATACCCAGCACTAGTGAGCAGCCTAGGCCTGACAGAAGTGGATGTAGCTGTGGGTAATAAGAAAAGATGAAAAGAACTATTGATAACTTTTTTGTTAAGTTCATAGCCAGTGCTCTGACACGGTGCCATCAATCTTTGAATGCTGAAAAAGCACAGTGTATCTAGAAAACACATTATATGCTGCAATAAATGCACTGCCCAAGTGTCCCCTCTCCCCACTGCCTTTCAGCAGCATGCAACACCAAACAGGTCGATGAGGCCGAGATGATGATTAAGTTTAACATTGTCTACAATATTGACAAAGCACTTTAAGCACAAGATTGTTAGTTAATAATTTAGAAATGAATATTGTCTGTATGGAGTGCTAACTTTTTAAAGTTAGGTGCACTCTGGTGCGCCCATGGCAAAAAGTTAGCCTAGAGCCCTGATATACCAGCTAGCCAAACTTCAGTAACCCTACAAATGTCACTGCTGTTTAGTTTTTTGTCTTCATTTATGTTGGAAGTCATAGCAGAGCTGTATGTTTTAATTTCTTTCCAAAACCCCCCAGTCAGGACATGCTATATTGTATTTAGATTAGGGATGCAACGACACCAATTTTTTCAAACCAATACGATACCGGTACTTGGATCTGCGTACTTGCCGATACAGAGTACAAAAAACGATACTTCTACCACAAACAAACACAAACACACACACACACACACACACACACACACACACACACACACACACACACACACACACACATATGCAATACATTGGAAGAGAGGTTTTATTTTATTCTCTGCCAATAAAAAATAAAATATTAATAAAAATGACCACAAAAAATTTTCAAGTGAAAAAGGTGTTTTTTTTTCTGCAGAGGTGGTTTTTTTCTGTTCTCAAACTGATCTCCCTGTTGGAGCTCAGTCTGGGGGGAGTTATTTTTTTTTCTCCTTATCTTTCTTCATGTTGTGCTTTTCCATGTTATACCCCTCTGACCTGTCTTCCCCCTGTGATGTTTGTGTAATGTATGTATGGTCGGATGGGTAAGATGGTGCTGCCATTGCGTGCAATAGGTCGGCAGCCTTAACATGAAATTTCCCCATGTGGGACTAATAAAGGTACCGTATTTCCCGGACTCTATCATAAGCACTTCTGTTAAATTATTGCGGAGTGTCCACATTGTAATTTAACAAAATATCACTGAACTATTGGCACTGTCTCCAGCTTTCAGAATAATAAATAAACACTTCTGTTTGGAATAAAATAAATACAAATTAGGTTATAAAGAATAAAATAAACTTTTAAATTATTGCAGTGTCCATATTGTAAACAAACAAACAAAATAACAAAAATATTTGGCATTGACGAACAAACTCCTCATCAGTCCACTGTGCCATTAAACCGAGGACTGACAGCGGTTGGGAATTTCATATCACAGCTCGAGTATGCTGAGAAGACGGTTCAATCCTATGTTTTCTAAGACCAGCATTGGCTGGTCATCAAGAGCTATAAAATGAGTCAGAGCCTCTGTTATTGTAACTGACCATGGATTTTCTCTTGACATTTTTCATCGCTTTTAACTCCGTTAAATGTGATAAATTCCGTTTTCATGGATGCCTGGATGTTAAACTCAATTGTTACACCTGGTAGAGCAGAACACTGATCATTTTATTAAAGATGAAAGACTTTAAACAGTTTTTCAACTCTCAGTAATGCCACAGAGATCGTTTGATATATGGACCTTGTTGCGAAATCAGTTTCACTCTGGTTCTTTTATTCCTCAAGGCATCCAGAGACGGCACCGGAACTCAGTAGTTATTTCACAAAACCTTTATTCATCTTTCTCCAAAAGTTGAATCTGTTCATCTGGACGTAGTGTTTTGTGGGAGAAACGTTTCGTCACTCATCCAAGTGACTTCTTCAGTCTCAGCTGACTGCAGGTTTCCCCAAACCTTATAAACAGGACATTTGCATAATGACTGAAACCAGCCCACTGAAGGAACAATGGGCTGTGAGGTCAGTTCCTTAATCATAATTATGCAAATTCCCATGACCATTGATCAACAATCACTGACCAAAACCCACTGATCAAAGAACACTGATCAATGGCCATGAGTCCCATTCACAGAGAGTTGGGGAATGGCTGCAATCGCAGCATTGTAAGATGGCGAAAGATGTACCCTTAGGCCCCCTCCTCGATTCAGAGATGGTCTTTCCCTTTTCACGTAAATGGCCTCCTTGACTCCGCGCTCAAACCAGCGTTCCTCCCTGTCCAGGATGTGTACATCCTCATCCTTGAAAGAGTGTCCACTGGCCTGTAGGTGTAAATAGACTGCAGAGTCCTGGCCTGACGAGGTAGCTCTTCTGTGTTGTGCCATCCGCTTCGCCAGAGGTTGTTTGGTTTCCCCGATGTATAAATCCTGGCAATCCTCCTGGCACTTAACAGCGTACACTATGTTACTCTGTTTGTGTCGGGGACCCGATCCTTGGGGTGGACCAGTTTTTGGCGCAGCGTGTTTTGGGGTTTAAAAGCCACAGAGACCCGGTGTTTCGAAAAAATGCGTCTCAACTGCTCCGATACTCCTGACACATATGGGATCACCACAGGTTTTCGCCTGGGCAGCGGTTGTCCTTCTCTCCTGGATCGGCTGGAGCTTTCTTTGGGTGTCTTTCCAGCTTTGACAAAAGTCCAGCTGGGATAACCACATTTATTCAGGGCCTTCTTGATGTGCTTGATGTGCCACTGATCAAAGATCAGTGTTCTTTGATCAGTGGGTTTTGGTCAGTGATTGTTGATCAATGGTCATGGGAATTTGCATAATTATGATTAAGGAACTGACCTCACAGCCCATTGTTCCTTCAGTGGGCTGGTTTCAGTCATTATGCAAATGTCCTGTTTATAAGGTTTGGGGAAACCTGCAGTCAGCTGAGACTGAAGAAGTCACTTGGATGAGTGACGAAACGTTTCTCCCACAAAACGCTACGTCCAGATGAACAGATTCAACTTTTGGAGATTTACTTTCCTGGATGATTGAGAATGCATCAAGAAGTGTACATCACTGTCACAACAGTGTTTGTTTTCATTCAAAGGCTTTATGATTTTTCCTATAACGGTAGGCCGGTCTCTAGTCAAAATGCCCGGGACGATTTTTTTGTCCCAGTCCAGCTCTGTATGCAGCTCATCTGCAGTCTGGTGTTACCTACATCTTCCTATTCAGAAGACAGAATTTCCAAGTTCTGAGTACAATCAAAAGCACCACGACTGCAGTTTTTGTGTTGGATGTAAAAAGTAGGCTAGAATCATGGCAGCGGTCAACGACGGTCCAGGCGTGGGATTTCTCTCGTGGAAATATGCACATTATTTTTTCCTTTCTGTTGGTAGGTGGCACAGTGTACTTGTTGCAAGTAAGCAAGCTAGAAGACTGGCAGTCTGGCTGGGTATCCAGTTACGGAAGCAACACATTAACAAGAGAATTCTGAGTAAAGCCAAAGTTACTTTCCCTAGTAACTAGTTACTTTGAAAGTAACGAGTAACTTGAAGTAACTGAGTTACTTTTTTAGAGAAGTAACTAGTAATGTAACTAAGTTACTAATTTAAAGTAACTTACCCAACACTGCTCATTAGTGATATCAAGTCACCTTGAGCCACCAGCAACATTCCTGTAACAAGGTAGAAGCTGCAATCAGTTTTTGGCAGTGACTTTTATATATCCTTTATTCATCCAGTTAAAAAATCTTATTGACATTAGAAATTTATTTTTTAAGAGTAATCTGGCCAAGAGGACAGCAGACAGCGCAACAAATATATCAATTGTACCTACATTATAACCAGAGTTATAAAGATACTTGAACAACAGGTAATTATTGTATATATAAAACCCCTTAGTAAACCATGTTCACCGAAGTCTATTTACCAACATACATAAAGATATTACATATATTACACTCGGAAACATTGGAAATCAGTTTTGGCAGGCGAACACTTTTTTGGCACAACGCCGGCAATATTTCAATTATCCGTGTAATTAGCTAAGTAATTCCTAAATGCGTGTAGATTAAAGGAAATTATTTTACCTGGATATGATTGTCTCTGATGAGCCTAAGGTACAAAACGTGCGGGCGGCGACGATAAGGTTTTTCTAGCTCCTCGAGAAATAAAATTGTCCAAACAACGGAGCAACATTTCTGGGTCCACGGGAGTACGTACCCGCCGAGAACGCGAGCACGGACTCGCGATATGTACAATTGGAACACCTGCGTACGTGATGATGTCACAGGTCGGGACTTTTTACTGCCGTCCTCTCCTAATTTAACTGTGAGTAACATGTTATGAAGCTTAACTGTAATCACAGCCAAACCGGTTTACTCAGGAACAAATAAAACACTGAAATAAACCAAACATTAAGATTTAGAAGTGATCTAAGTGACTTATATATCATTTTTAACCTCAGTAGTGAAACCTCTATTAATAAAAATAGTGTACATGTACATACAGTGGCTTGCAAAAGTATTCGGCCCCCTTGAACTTTTCCACATTTTGTCACATTACAGCCACAAACATGAATCAATGTTATTGGAATTCCACGTGAAAGACCAATACAAAGTGGTGTACACGTGAGAAGTGGAACGAAAATCATACATGATTCCAAACATTTTTTACAAATAAATAACTGTAAAGTGGGGTGTGTGTAATTATTCAGCCCCCTGAGTCAATACTTTGTAGAACCACCTTTATCTGCAATTACAGCTGCCAGTCTTTTAGGGTATGTCTCTACCAGCTTTGCACATCTAGAGACTGAAATTCTTGCCCATTCTTCTTTGCAAAACAGCTCCAGCTCAATCAGATTAGATGGACAGCGTTTGTGAACAGCAGTTTTCAGATCTTGCCACAGATTCTCGATTGGATTTAGATCTGGACTTTGACTGGGCCATTCTAACACATGAATATGTTTTGTTTTAAACCATTCCATTGTTGCCCTGGCTTTATGTTTAGGGTCGTTGTCCTGCTGGAAGGTGAACCTCCGCCCCAGTCTCAAGTCTTTTGCAGACCCCAAGAGGTTTTCTTCCAAGATTGCCCTGTATTTGGCTCCATCCATCTTCCCATCAACTCTGACCAGCTTCCCTGTCCCTGCTGAAGAGAAGCACCCCCAGAGCATGATGCTGCCACCACCATATTTGACAGTGGGGATGGTGTATTCAGAGTGATGTGCAGTGTTAGTTTTCCGCCACACATAGCGTTTTGCATTTTGGCCAAAAAGTTCCATTTTGGTCTCATCTGACCAGAGCACCTTCTTCCACATGTTTGCTGTGTCCCCCACATGGCTTGTGGAAAACTGCAAACAGGACTTCTTATGGTTTTCTGTTAACAATGGCTTTCTTCTTGCCACTCTTCCATAAAGGCCAACTTTGTGCAGTGCACGACTAATAGTTGTGCTATGGACAGATTGCCCCCGGCTGCTCCAGTTCTTTTGTTGGTTTACCGCGACTGACGACTCGTTTAATTAAGGTAAATACAACCATGTCACTGTTATAAAAAAAGACACACAGCTTATCATTGTCATGGTCCGCGGCCGGCGTCCGAGGAGCTGATGGGATACTCACGCCCACGGGCGTGGCTGTTAACTCTACACCTGCAGCTCATCCCAGGCGATTATCAGGTGGACTATTTGATCCCGCTCAGCCTGCTGCTCCACGCCAGTCCGTAGTCGTCTCACAGCGGTAACGTATGCCTACGGGGAAGTGATTGTGAAAACCCTTATTTGTCTGTATGAGCGCTGATTTTTCCCTGTGCACTCAGATAACAGCTCAGCGTGTTTTTTGAGCCACCTGCCTGTCCACCTGCCCGCCTGGAGTTTTTGATCACCTTCAGTATCCCTCACTTCGCCTTTCCTAGAGCTCCCCGCGGACCTTCACCCCTCCCTCCGGCTCTCACGGCCCCGCTTTGACTGTAAGACTCATACTCTCCCTCACGTATGCTGCTTTTCCCCGCGCCCTAGTAATTCTTCTCTTTTTTCTGTTGCAGCCTCCCTCAGTCCCGTTTTCGGCGTTCCTCCGTGGCTCGTCTCCCGGTGCCTTGGTTTCTCTATTTTCACGTGTGTTTTCCTTAACCCTCCCGGGACACCTTTAGTTAGAATAAAGTTTATTTTCTCGCATTCCTGCGTGTGTGTTGGCTCTGCTTCTGGGTTCAGCTTGTGCACTGAAATTCGGTTCATGACAATCATCTGTCATGATACGAGTGAACAGTTGTTGTTTAAGGTGCAGTTCATGTGGAAGCCACCGGAGGGTGGTGTGAGGATATAATAAAAAGTGATGGCTAGAAGCTAAGACGGTGTCATGTCTGCTCCCTGAAGCAATATTATAACATGGTGTCAGAAGTGAACTGCTAAGGCTATACAAGAGTGTCGCACATATGGAAGGGTTAAAGCCAACGGCTGGACTTGATTTGCTGCAAGGGAACCTCTCGGAAAATTGGAGACGGTTTCGGCAACGGTTCGAGCTGTATCTCGCGGCTACAGGAGGTGCTAGCAAGCCACCCAAGGTACAGTCTTCACTATTTCTTCACATTGCTGGAGAGGAGGCGGTTGAAGTGTACAATACCTTCACGTTTGCGGAAAATGGTGATGAGAATAAGCTGACGAAAATAATGGAGAAATTTGAGGAATACTGTAACCCAAAGAAGAACATAACCTATGAAAGGTACAAGTTTTTCACGTGTGTGCAAGGGGATATGCCAATTAGCCAGTATATCACGGAGCTAAAGCTAAGGGCCAAGTCATGTGAATTTGGACAACTGCAAGAATCCCTCATCAGAGATCGCGTAGTGTGTGGAATTACATCAGATGCAATGAGAGAAAGGCTGTTAAGAGAAGATGACATTACTCTCGAAAAAGTAGTTCAGCTTTGCATTGCAGTTGAGACCACAAAAGCTAAATCAAGCAAATGCATGAGGAGGATCACAATGCTCAAGTCTCTGCACGTGAAAGTAAAGACGTAGATGCAGTGAGACATAAGCAGACATGCAAAAAAGACAGACAAAGTAAGATGAAACCGAACGACAAAGACCAAGCAAGCACATTTAATTGCAAACGATGTGGAACTAAGCATGCATCACGCCAATGCCCTGCTTATGGCAAACAGTGCAAGAACTGCGGGAAAATGAATCACTTTGCCAGAATGTGTAGATCGAGAAAAGTGCACACTGTCGCAGATGAAGCCACGGATCAGCAGGCAAGTCTGTTCATTGGGGCTGTAAATGCAAAAACACAGACACGAACAGATGAATGGACTGTAGAAATAAAAGTTGGCCACAAACCTGTGAAATTCAAACTTGATACTGGTGCACAAGCTAATGTGGTTCCCTACAGTCTACTACGAAGAATAGGAAATAAGCAAATACTTAGACCCACAAATGTCAGGTTGTCAACATACACTGGAGACAAAATAGCAGTTAAAGGAAAGTGCACTTGGGCAGTGAAATACAAAAAGAAAAGTTTTGTTTTGGAGTTCATTGTCGTAAAATCAGATACCAAGCCAATTCTGGGAATTCAAACCTGTGAAGAAATGGGACTCATCAAGAGAGTGATGGCACTGAATAAAAGTGATGAAATGGACATCTTCAAAGAATTTGCTGATGTGTTTGAGGGCCTAGGTTGCCTTGAGGGAGAACACACCATTCAAATTAATGAGAGTGTGTCACCAAAAGTTCATCCACCGAGAAAAATCCCTGTCACTTTGAGAGAAAAACTCAAAGTAGAACTGGACAGAATGGAAAAAATGGAGGTGATTACAAAAATTGAAGAGCCTACCCAGTGGGTGAATCCAATCGTCATTGTGGAAAAGGCTACTGGACGACTGAGAGTCTGCCTAGATCCACGTGATCTCAATACAGCAGTCATGAGAGAGCACTACCAGTTGCCAACAGTTGAAGAGATAACGAGCCGACTGGCAAAGGCCAAATACTTCACTGTGCTGGACGCAAGCTCAGGATTTTGGCAACTTAAATTGGATGAAGCCAGCTCTCGTCTCTGTACATTCAACACACCTTTTGGTCGTTACAGATTCCTTCGCCTGCCTTTTGGAATTAATTCAGCTCCAGAAGTATTCCACAGGACGGTGAGGCAGCTGTTTGAGGGGATTGATGGCGTCGAGACATACATAGACGACCTTTTGATCTGGGGAGAGACTAAAGTACAGCATGATGACAGACTGAGGAAAGTGCTTGAGAGAGCAAGAGCAAAAAATTTCAAGCTGAACAAGGACAAATGCAAGGTAGGCCTGGAGGAAATTAAATACCTTGGCCACATCTTCTCGGCAGATGGTTTGAAACCAGATCAGAGCAAGATAGAGGCAGTAAAGAAAATGCCTACACCAGAGTGCAAAAAAGATGTGGAGCGATTTCTGGGTATGGTGACATACCTAGCAAAGTTCATTCCAAACATGTCACAACACACAGAGCCATTTCGTGGCCTTACCAGAGATGATGTTGCATGGCAGTGGGAAGGTGAGCATCAGCACGCGTTCAACAAATTGAAAACATTTCTGACTGAAGCTCCTGTGCTCAGATACTATGATGTACAGCTTCCAGTAACACTATCTGTCGATGCTTCGAAAAGTGAACTCGGTGCTGTCTTACTGCAAGAGGGCAAGCCAGTTGCTTATGCATCACGCTCATTAACAGAGACTGAACAGCGTTATGCACAAATAGAAAAGGAGATGTTGGCGATTGTGTTTGGTGCAGAGCGTTTCCATCAGTATGTGTATGGAAGAGAAGTGAACGTGGAGTCAGATCACAAACCACTAGAAGTGATAATGAAAAAGCCGTTGAGCAGTGCTCCAGCAAGAATACAGTGACTCCTAATGAGACTGCAGAAATATCAGGTACAAGTACAGTACAAGCCAGGAAGTGAAATGTACATCGCGGACACATTATCCAGAGCATATTTGCCAGTGACCAGCTCATCTGATAATGACATAGAAGACCAGGTGCACATGGTAATTTCCAACTTGCCTGTGACAAGTGCAAAACTAGAGGAATTCAGAAAGGAAACAAGGAATGATGTGACACTGACAAAACTTACAGAGACAGTTCTGGATGGATGGCCAGAAGCAAGAAACCAGGCTGCAACAGAAATCCAAGCGTATTGGAATTACAGGGAACAAATTTCAGTAGTGGATGGAGTTCTGTTCAAAGGAGAGCAGCTTATCGTTCCTGCAGCACTGAGAGCAGAAATGCTAAAGCGCATTCACGAGGGTCACTTGGGTATTGAAAGCTGCAGACGCAGAGCAAGAGAAGTACTCTTTTGGCATGGAATGTCACAGAGTATCACAGAGATGGTGAACTGCTGTGATGTGTGCAGTACTTACCAGAAACGACAGAACAAAGAGCCACTACATCCACATAGTGTTCCAGAAAGACCCTGGCAGAAGATAGGTGTGGACCTATTTACCTTTGACCAGCAGGAATATCTCCTCTTAGTGGATTACTATTCCAAGTTCATTGAGGTTGAGTGGCTGAAGTCAGACACGAGAAGTGCAACAGTTATCACTCATCTTAAGTCACAATTTGCCAGACACGGAATTCCTGAAACAGTGATTTCAGACAACGGACCACAGTTCAGCTCCCATGAATTCCAAGACTTTGCAAAAGAGTGGGAGTTTTGTCACGACACTACGAGCCCCCACCATGCACAGTCAAACGGAATGGCAGAGAGAGGAGTACAAACAGTGAAACTCTTGTTAAAAAAGGCAAAAGCCGAGGGGAATGACCCGTATCGATCATTAATGAATCTGAGGAGTACACCGTTGGAGGACATTGGAGCGTCACCAGCCCAGCTGCTAATGGGTCGACGCATAAGGACAAGACTTCCAACGACATCACAAAGATTGCAACCCCAAATGGTCACTAAGACGGTGCAGCAGTTGTTAGAAACAAGACAACAGAAACAGAGAGAATACTTTAACCAAGGCACCAAAGCACTTCAGCAACTGCAGGTTGGTGACACTGTCAGAATGTGGCAACAGGGTGTATGGAATCCAGCCAAGGTGACAGGTTTATCTGAACATCCAAGATCTTATGTCGTTCAGATGCCTGATGGACAGACATATAGAAGGAACAGAAAGTTTCT
Source organism: Oreochromis grahami (assembly GCA_029532605.1). Taxonomy (NCBI): domain Eukaryota; kingdom Metazoa; phylum Chordata; class Actinopteri; order Cichliformes; family Cichlidae; genus Oreochromis; species Oreochromis grahami. Next base: position 17,192 of record JAQSNX010005301.1, on the reverse strand, counting down.
AAGGCAGTCAAGGGACAATCAAAACGTGACACAGCAAAATGAGTGTGATAAAATACAGGGACAAAGCGAGATGGACATGCAAAGTAAAAATGTCACTCCCACAGAGTTTCCAAGTTTTCTACTGGTCATGGGCCTAGAGTCGTGTTGTGAGTTACTTTGTTGTTTGCCCCTGTTGTGTAAAAAAAAAAAAAAAGGGGGGGGATGTCATGATACGAGTGAACAGTTGTTGTTTAAGGTGCAGTTCATGTGGAAGCCACCGGAGGGTGGTGTGAGGATATAATAAAAAGTGATGGCTAGAAGCTAAGACAGTGTCATGTCTGCTCCCTGAAGCAATATTATAACACATCTTATAGTTCTAAAACCACTCTGTTGTTAATTCATTTGTTAGATTAGCCGCTAGCATACGCACTGTGTTGGAGGCTTGTTGCTAGCTAGTTAGCGATGCTACACACCTGTTACTCTAATAGTCTGTGTTATTGAAGGATACAGCACTTCTTATGTTTTTTTCATCCATTTTTAGACAGCGATGAGGTCAGCTGCACACTCTACAGAGGCCCAGAGATACTGTTAATATAAAAAATATAATGCTGTCCTTTGAGATTTTAACATAAGGCTGTGAGTGTAATGGATCTAAAACTCTTTAAATCTTCAGAGCCCTCTACAGCCTGGTAACATGGAGACTTTAAAAACAGCAGCATGAGGTTTCAGTAGTGTAGTGCGATTTGCCAGAGGTTTGGAGAAACTTCTTCCCTTTCTTTCATCACAGCTGTCCTCTGCCAGAAGTTCTGTTGACCCACTGAGAGAGACTTCATTTAAGAAACACCAGGAAGACTGAAGCTCATGGCATTGATCAAGCAGGACTCATGATCTTCACCAGCAGCTCCCTCACAGGGAAATCTTCAGCACTCCTCCGTAGGCCCGCCCCAGGAGATGGATACACCCAGCATTTCATGAACACTGTGATGAGACCTTTGGTTTGTGTAATGTTATAAATATTTCGATAATCCTCAGAGGCTCCAGACTTTTCCATGAACATAATATATTCGGTCCTGTAGAAAGTTATATATTTAAAAATATATGATCCTCTCTGGTTACTCTGGGATGAATAACTCTGAATTACTTTATGGTAAATAACACACTATCTGCAAAAAACTGTGAAAGAATTCCAGATGACAAGTTTGTAGTTCAACACACAACTGACGACCTTTGACCTTCGTCATGTTTTATTAAATTGTGTTAGAGAAAATCTCATGTGCTCTTCGTGCAGCGGAGTACATCAAGTGTTTAAAACGGAAGCTGTGCAGGACTGAGATCAGCAGCTTTGTGAAACACCAAACTGAGGTCCTGTTAATGCTGATATATAGTGACACAGTTACATGAGTGATTAAACCTTTTGTTTTTTTGTCTTTAACTTTATCAATAAAACAGCTGCAGCTTTCACTGACAGCACATGTGGTACTTTAACCTTTGTAGTGTTTTCATCAGTTCATTTTGCAGTTAACATGTTGGATGATCTGTCTGCTGTCACTGGGTGGTGCTGAGGTCTGAATCTGAGGGCAGCTCCTGCAATCACAAAGAGAACAGAACCATCAAACTCTGATATAAATTTTATCCCTCAAAATTGAAATAAAGCTGATTCTTCTGTCCTCACACATTCAGGATCTGAAGTTCTTCTCTTACATTTTTTCAGTATTACAGTACACTACAGTACTTTAATCCATAGTTCCTGATTAATGAGGAGTTACTGAAGTACAAGCTTTTAAAAAATGTTACCGTCTTTACAGAGGTGACAAGAGACTGAAAACATGCTGCTGTTTGCACATATTTAATATTCACCTCTGCACAGGAGCTGCAGCAGGGTGCAGCCTGTTGTTTTTACAGTATAATACTTGTAATAAAAGGACAGTAACAGTAATTAGTGACTGCGTAGCCTGGGGCGTTTCTCTTGATTTCTTCAGGATAAATTCATTCACCTTCACAGATTAGCTAAACGAACCCTGACAGCCGAGTGCTTATTTTAGCAAGCTAGGTCTCAGGAGCTAGCTAAGGACGGTAGTTACGGATTAGCTTATAAACACGTTTAACTTACCGAAAATGTGCAGCGGGGCCTCGGGTCCTTCAGTCGGGTAGTACAGTTTACTGAAGAACACCTCAGGATGTCAGGTTTAAACACTCGGTCGTGTTTTCGTAACGTAAACGCTGGCCCGCCTCCCAGAGCCTACGCTCTATCTGCTATTCCCGAACAGAGATACGCAAGTTTCTCCGTGACTGCTGCTATGATGACGTTTCACCCCAATTTAACATCACTGCGGTAGGAATTAGAATCAAACTTATGGGAGAGGAGACCCCTTGGACATCATTCAGCATGATGGGAACTATTGACAACAAAAGAAAGAATCTTTGGAAAAAAATTATCTGAGGAGAAAAAATTTATTTTAGTCCGCTAACATGGAGGAGGCGGGGTTTATGACCTATGCTGCAGCCAGACACCAGGGGGCGATAGAGACGTTTTGGCTTCATTTTTGGGGAGCTGTCGCGTCGTCCATGTTTTCTAGTCAATGGTATGCACGAGCACATGAGCGCCTGTGTGTGCACGTACCTGTGTGTATGTGTGAGTGCACGTGAGTAAGTGTGCACATAGGTGTGGGAGTGTAACAGTTTTAAGCACTGTGCGTGTCTGTGCGTACGTGACTTCCTGCCAGTCATAAAAGTAATCTCCTCACCCAAACTACACCAAATGCCTCTACACAACAGAGAAAACAGAGTTAACATATTACAAACACTGAGACCCTCACCCAGGTCTCCCATGAGGAATTTCCACTCAACAGTAACTTCTCTTTGTCTTACTTTCACAGTCCAAAGTGGGGGAGGGCCTCTTAGAAATCTACTCCTAAATTCATGACACACTCAGGCCTTTATTACATCCAGGGCAGTGTCAATTTCTTCACAACAATTCTACACAAACAAATCTACACATTTTTAACCTCACAAATAAGCTACGCATATCTTCAACCTGCAGCGGAGTTTAGGCCCAGACACAGCTAGTGACATCAGACTTAAAGACTGGATTAGATAATATGCTGCCAGTGGAGTTTTTTTACCAATGAGATGTGGCCATACAGTCACATGACCAGTTTGAAACTGTGGCGGGCAGAGCGGCCCAAGCGTTTCACAGTTGCGGACACACGGAAAGAAGAAACACGAAAACATGGCAGAGTCTACGCTAGAGCTGAAGAGGATGAACAGCATTTTCCTCACATACAAAGAATGTTTCGCTTAAACGCAGCACAAAAGAACAGCTGTGTCTGCAGTGCTGGTGTCTTCGGTGAGAGCCAAAACAAACCAACTGTTCAGCGTGAAACAACTCAACTCGTGTAACCTGAGGAAACGGTAAGTTTTCTCTAAATATCTTTTTAGCTGTGGTTAGCTGGATGTCAGTCTTATTTTACAGCAGCTGTGTCGAGCTCGAGCTGCGAGTCATATTTCCGGCGCTACGTTGTAGTGAGATAAGTTTGTGGGTGTTTTGTGCAGCTTGAGCTGTCTTTTTAACTGCTCGCTGGTTAGCTAGCGTGAGCTGTAAGCTAACAGCTAGCCTGGTTAATGATGCTAGAGTTCCACACACATGCAAACAGCTCGTCTCTACTGCTTTAACTGTTAAAACAGAAGGCAATACTGCGGCTGACAGGGTTTATTATGTGAAACAGCAGCTTGTTTAGTTTAAACAGTCTGCATTAAGCTGGGCAAACACTGTGCGATTTTTTTCATTCGCGGTAGTCTGCTCCTGCTCAAACTGTACAATTAAATCGCAGGGGTTAGAAGTTCATAGGTCACAATGCAGGTCTCGCACTATACAGCCTGATGCTCTGATGCGACCTGAGTGCTCAAACTGTGCGTTTATAACATGAAGCTTATCATACAAAATCTGTCCTTCGCTCTACCTCTCTGTCTTTCACTCACTCACACAGACACACACACCATCAACTCTGCTAAATTACTAATGAAAAACATTGACCAGGCAGCTGTGATTGAGCAGCAATGTCCATCCAGCTCTTCATGGTTGTTGTAGTTGTGATAATTTTGTGAGGCCACATTGAAAAGCCTCGGATACGGAAGCGTAGAGCTGCCACCAGGGCAAAAGAAAAATAGAGCTATGTCACGTTACAACGTGAAAAGTATGTTTTTCTAACAATATACTGTTCATGTTTGAACAATATAATATCACGTTATTACAACATACATAATTATCACGTTCATAGAATATGACTTGGTTACTGGCATCCCCGGTGGCACCTTCAGATGCCACACCTTAGAGCATCTTTTTCAATAATGGTTTAACGAGTTATGTTGAATTTAACTCCAGAGTTTCCATGAAGGTGTCTGTCTCTAGATCAGCTCGTTAACAGATGCTGAACACATTTCCTGGTTCAGAGTTTCGGTTTAAAAACAGCAGGAAGCGCTGGTGTTTACTGATTCTTTTACACGCAGCACATTAAAGTGAAATATAAACTACTTGCGGAGGGAAACCATCTTATATGTGCAGCGTGTTAAGTTGTAGCCACTAAAATTGCTCTATGACGCAGTCTTACGGGAATGTCCATGAACTAATTTAGCGATACAGGAAGTGTACGAATGATTTGCTGTCGCACTAATCTCTTCTTTTGAAACGCTTTTGCATTTTACTGTGAGGCGCAGCAATTGCTGAGTTACCACAGGAAAAACAACCTCTGCTGGGCCTTCTCTTGAATAGCCTATTAGCCTTTATCCCATTTCTACCTACTGTAGTCGGCTCAGCGTGATTTTTACAGTTTTCCATTTGGTGGTAGTACCTGATAACGGGCACTTTTCAGTACCTGGTTAATGACTTTTACCATGAATTAATGTTTCAATCTTAAACACGATCAACCTGTCTGTAATAATCAGCTATGTACCACAGGCCTTCAAGCTGGTAGTAGGTAAACTTTTATTTCAAACGTGCAACTTCTTGACCCAGCTGTCTTGGCTCATTATAGGCCAATTGCCAACCTTCCATATATCTCAATTATTTCTGTCATCTGTCCCTTGGTCACAGCACATGCGTTCCCCTCCCTGAGCCTGGTTCTGCTGGAGGTTTCTTCCTGTTAAAAGGAAGTTCACACTGTCACCAAAGTGCTTGCTCATAGGGGATCATATGATTTTTTACTAAGCTGTTCTCGATTGTAATGGAAAAAAGAGTCGATCTGAGTCATACAGTGTTGAGCTGATCCAACTAGGTGCTAATGAAAAATGGTTTATATGTGTGTAAGGACTAGTTCCTCTAAGAGGTGGATCCTGGTAATCTGAAGTGACTCACAGTTTATACTGTATTGTTGAGAGGCTGGAAAGTGGAGTGTTGGGGGTTTCTCATTTTGACAGTGTTTGACTGCATCATTGGAAGCAACTGGTCCACCTACTGTCTTTAGGAGAGCTCAATTGTTCCTGGTGAGACTAGTGACGGTGGTGTCATCAGCAAAGTTCAGGAGTTTCACAGATGGATCTCCTGAGGTGCAGTCATTAGTGAAGAAAGAGAAGACCAGTGGCAGGAGAACACACCTCTGGTGAAGCCCACTGTTTATGGTCTGTGTGCATGATGTGAATCTTGAGGAAGCTGGTAGTCCTCTGACAGGTGGAGGTGGGCACAGTAAGTTGGGTGAGCTTCTGCTGGAGGATGTCTAGGATGACTTTGTTGGATACAGGATTCTGGTGTATGTCCCAGGTTGGTCGAGGTGATGAAGGATTTACTGCAGTCCCATACTGATGCATCCTCAGCTGACCTGTTTGCCCAGTAGGGAAACTACAGGATGTCCAGCAGAGGCTTTGATGCTCTTCAGGTGGCTCAACATGAGTCTGTTATAGGACATCATGACCACAGATGTCAGGGAGACAGGCCTGTAGTCATTTAATCCTGTGATGGTGGACTTCTTTGGGACAGACACACTACAAGTATTACACTGTTGACATTCACTGCAACCATCTCAGAGCTCTTTCTCTTTTCTGTGGGTGGTGCATGGCCATTGTTAATTCGTAGCTCACGAGATAGAGAGGCTCATTTATCAGTTTGAAGGTCAGTGGATCGATCACTGGCTCCTGTAGCCTGCATGTTAAAGTCTCCTTGGACAAGAACTTTCTCCTCAGGATACTGAACCCTGAGTTGTTGCTGGTCAGAGTGCAAATCTGAGAAAGCACTGAGGCAGAGATAACAGTGATGTATGAATGTGTGTGAGTGTGTGAATGATCAGCTGAGGAGAAGGTTGTTATATGAGTAACAGTCCATTTGTTGTATGAAGCTGAGAGTGGGAGAGCTTCTTTCAAATCTGACCTGCAGTCAGTTCCAGCGTCTCAGTTCAAATATACAGCAGCATTAAACACTGAAAGAAATATGCTGTGGATGTATCAGATACACATCTGAATATCAGATAAAGAATAACTATAAAGTAATTATGTGGTGATGTAGCTCATGCCATGTAATAGAGTAACACAGAAGTAATGCAACTAATAATAATGACCCCAGTACATGTGTGATGGCAGCATGGACCTGGGAGGGTTTAAATGAACTGTTTGACAAAGAAGTGTAATGTGTGTGTCAGTGTGATGTGTTGTAGTGTCAGGAGTCAGTATACAGCTACAAAGATTTTTGTTCAATGTGTACAAACAGCTGTAGCAAAGGCAGCATGCAGAGACTCACAGTGTCTTATAATGAGAGGCTGCTTTCTCTCACACATTATGTTCACTTATTATCAGCATGTGTGTGTGTGTGTGTGTGTACTCACTCTGATTGGCTGATTTCGAAGTGAACAGTTGTACTTTGACCTTTAACCTCTCTGTTCTGTCTTGTTTCCTCTTTCAGACCAGAAAAACATCACAGCTGAGGTTGGACAGAATAATGTCACTCTGCCATGTCGAGCTCCAAATAATAATCCCATCAGTGTTGTAAAATGGAACAGAGCTGACCTGAAAGATGAATATGTGTTTTTGTACCGGGATGACCAGCTTGATCAGACCAACCAGAATCCATCTTTTAAGAACCGGGTGGATCTGCAGGACAGACAGATGAAGGATGGAGACGTATCTTTGATTCTGAAGAATGTGACGATTAATGATACTGGAACATATGAGTGTGTTGTCATTCCCAGAGGCAGTTTGAAGCTCATCAGCATCATCTACCTTCATGTTGATCCTCCAGGTGAGTGAGTAGAGTTGAGTGTGTGTGTGATCAGAGGTGAAGCTGCTTCCTGGTTGTTGATGTTTGTTTCTAAAGATGTTGTTGATGAGACTTTGTAGAAAGCAGCTGGTCTGAGTGATGTGATCAGAGTGCAGTAGATAATGTCTGACAGCAGTTTGAAGAGGAAATGGATTCTGTTCTGTTCTTCACTCATCACCTACCTGACAGCTGACACCTCACACCTGTTTCTCACCTGCAGGTCAGACAGGAGGACACACAGAGGATGGATCTGTTGGACTGATTGTTGGTCTGTTATTTCTTGCTGTTCTTCTTGTTGCTGCTGTTGGATTTTTGATCTACAGAAAACGTGAAAAAAACAAAGAGTCAAGAGCCGTACCAGATTCATGCTGAATTTCAGTCTGTTTGAAATGTGAGTTTCTTACAGCTGAGCTCCTGGAGTCTGAGTCTCCTGATGAGCCAGACTTCATTTAGTGTTATTAAACATTCAGAAGATGATATGAGGACAAACATCAGTCAGCTGTCGGGGATTTGAATTTACTGTTTTTGTTTGTTTGCTTTGTGTGCAACAGTATTAGTTATTAGTTTGTTTTAGCTTCCAGGTTAGTCGCTCATCTCAGTGGGAGAGCTTATGTTCTTAAACAGTGTTATTTACACTTTTGCCTCATTTGTATGTGGAACATTCAGGACTTCGTCATCCAAACAAACACATATTGCAAATCTAAGAATAACATTAGTGATATTCAACAAAAAACATTTAGTTTCATTTCACAAACTTATTTCTGTCACTGATGTCGACAGAAATAAGTTTGTATCACAGTGATGAGTTCAGCGTTGTCTCTGTCTCAATATCAGAATCAGTGAGTTTGTTCCATCTTCAGGTTCAGCTGTTTGTAAGGTCAGACTCACAGACTGATCCTCATGTTTAGATGTTACACAATAATTACAGACACTGACTGACAACACAAACACAACACAAAGTGCTCAGGGTCCATTTATCAGCTAGAACTGAGTGACTGAATAATCTGATATTATTATGAAACCAAAGAGAAATGTGTTACATGGAGCTGCAGAGTCACATGTTTAAACCTCTGATCTATGAAGCCTTAACTTGTTCCTCCATGAAGATCTTCATTTAAACACGTCAAGATTATTTATTATTTACTTTTCATATCAGTTTGTTTATCAATAGTTTTACACGTTTTAATCTTCAGTGTTTGTTTTTCTTTTCTGTGGCTGTTAAAGTTTCCTGGCCTCCTGTTTAAATGTGTGCAGATTTGATCTCACCTTGAATGTAACAGTGTGAACATTTATACATTTAACCTAACATTATTACAACCTGTGATCTGTGTAAGCTCAGTAGCTCCTCTCAGAGGTAGGAGATAAATAACAGAGTTGAATAACTGGCAGTTTATGAGATATGAGTATGAGGTGTGTTATTGAGCTGTACACAGTTTTGTGTATTAACATCTTTGTGCCTGTTATATGAAACAAGCATGTTAAATTACTGCCTTGTTAATGAGAAGAGCTACAAGTTGATTTGTTCTTTTGAATTTTGAAGTGACATTCATATAGCTACTTCTGTGCTACTAAAGCCTGTTTTTGTGTAACGTGTCTGCCTGACCGGAGCATATTCTGTTCATATCCACATAATAAACCTAATCTGTAAAAGATAAATAATTCTTTGTCTATGATTGTCTGCACACCACAGATTCGAGGCATTAACAAAACATAGTTACAACGTCATCACTAAACTGAGACTGCTTCCACTGTGTGGAACGAACCAGGCATGGATGGAATTATTTGTAGTGCCTCAATGTTATGCTTTATATAAACAAAAATGGAGTATCACTACACAGTGTAGTATTAAGTGGACACGGCCCTGAGAGTAAAGGCATTAGACTTGGTGTCCTTGGGGGTAGAAATGGTAAATGGCCTGTACTTGTATAGCGCATTACTGGTCCTATTGATCCCAAAGTGCTTTACACATTCAGTCATCCAACCATTCACACACTGGTGATGGCAGCTACATTGTAGCCACAGCCACCCTGGGGTGCACTGATAGAGGCGAGGCCGGATAATGGCTTCACCGGGCCCTCTGACCACCACCAGTAGGCAACGGGTGAAGTGTCTTGAAGGACACAACGACCAAGACTGTCCGAGCCGGGGCAGAAACCGGCAACCTTCCGATTACAAGGCGAACACCCAACTCATGAGCTACATTTGCCCAAGAAAGCTGTAGACTCTCCCTCAGGCTTGGATCCAAATAGGGTTGTAGCTACAGCAAGATAGTTGGAATTTGTCATTATTGAAATATGGGGAGGAACTAGCAGCATTAGAGTTTTTTATAATCCAGCTAACTAACTATTAGCAGTTGAGGAACTTGATGTGTATTTAAGGAGGAGAGTAATCTGGTGTGGGGACTTTAATGCACACAGCACATTGTGGGGTAGGAGTAATGATCAGAATGGGGCGGTGATTGAGGAATTGATGGAGGTAAAGAATTATGTATGTTTCAATGATGGAGGTAGGACTAGGGTCAATGTTAGGACGGGGGTCGAATCAACAATTGATATTACAGTAGTGTCGGACTCATTGGCAGGCATTTGTTCATGGGAGATATTAAAAGGGACTACTGTAGGGAGTGACCATTATCCTATTATGAATAAGGTAGAGCTGAGTGTTGAGAAACAGGATATGAGAGGTGTCAAGAGGTGGTGTTTCAGTGGTGCTGATTGGGATACATTTAGATTAATTAGTGATCAGGAAGTGCAAAGGTTTGATGTGAATGTTGAGGTGGTTGATTTAAATGATTCTATTTGTAGGGCAGTATTGGCGGCGGCAAGTAGGGCAATGAAGAAGAAGGAAGGTATAAGGGAAAAGAGGATTGTACCTTGGTGGCAGTGGCGTCGTTAGGCCTATTTTAGGGGTGCTGAAGCTTCCCTAAAATATTCTTAAGCCCCCCTAAATAATTTAGTGGGGGTTTTTTTGTAGTTTTTTTTGTAGTTTTTCTTTTTTTTTTTTTTTTTTTTTTACAGAACTTGCAGACAAATTCAAATTAAGATGCAGAAATATGAGTTTAAAGAAATAATAATATAAACCTGTCGCTATTCACATAAATATGATCATAACTCGGTTGGCAGAGGTGGGTAGTAACAAGCTACATTTACTCCGTTACATTTACTTGAGTAAGTTTTTGAAAAAAAATGTACTTTTTAAGTACCTTTTTTGCACGATACTTTTTACTTTTACTTGAGTACATTTATGAAGAAGAAACGGTACTTTTACTCCGCTACATTTGCAAAATTCGACTCGTTACTTTAAAAAAAAATTAGTTTAACACATTAGATAACATGCCGTCAGTGGAGTTTCCGGTAACTTTTTTAACAATGAGACGTGGCCATACAGTCACATGACCATTTTGAACCCGTGGCGGGCAGAGCGGCCCAAGCGTTTCAAAGTAGCGGACGCACGGAAAGAAGAAACATGATGGCAGAGTAGAGCTGAAGAGGATGAACACCTTTGGCCTCACATACAAAGAATGTTTCGCTTAAAAGCGGCACAAAAGAACAGCTATGTCTGCAGTGTCGGTGTCTTCGTCAGAGCCAAAACAAACCAACTTTTCAGCGTTAAACAAATCAGCTCGTAACCTGAGGAAACGGTAAGTTTTCTCTAAATATCTTTTTAGCTGTGGTTAGTTGGATGTCAGTCTTATGTTACAGCAGCTGTGTCGAGCTCGAGCTGCGAGTCATATTTCCGGCGCTACGTTGTAGTGAGATAAGTTTGTGGGTGTTTTGTGCAGCTTCAGCTGTCTTTTTAACTGCTCGCTGGTTAGCTAGCGTGAGCTATAAGCTAACAGCTTGTCTGGTTAATGACACTTAGGGTTGCCAACCGTCCCTTAAAAAACGGAATCGTCCTGTATTGACTATGTGCACGAGAAAATGCTAACTTCCTGGTTTGAGGCCGGATGTGGGGTTGTACTTTACTTTGCGGTAAATCGCTACTGCGAAGATATACTCCAAAATCATGTCCAAAACTCGAAAACGGAAAGATTGCGTTAAGTTCCAAAGAGCAGAAGGTGGGAACACTCACCACTGTTGTGTCACAAAAAAATCTAATGATAGATTTTGACAAAGGAGTTTGCAAAGAAAAGCATCTGGACTTCTTTGAGTTGCTTGAAGACGTTTCACCTCTCATCCGAGAAGCTTCTTCAGTTCTAAGGTCAAATGGCCGAGAGTCCCAGATTTAAACCCAGTGGGAGTATCCCCCCAAAGAGGGACAAAGGACCCCCTGGTGATCCTCTAATCACATGCGACAAGGTGTGAAAGCGGGTGTGGTACCTAATCAGCCAGGGTTTCGGGTGAGCTCATTGTGAAACCTGGCCCCACCCTATCATGTGGTTTCCTGAGGTCAGATGGCCCAGGATGTGAGTGGGCCCACAACCAGAAATTCTTCAGACTTCATGTAACCGGTTAAAGATAGGCTGGTTAGCTCCCAGGTCTATCACTGACTCCACACACCAAGTTTCACCACGATCAGACCAAAATTCACTGAATTAGCCGCAAAAGAAGACCACAAAAACACTTACCGTCCCGATTTCCTCCATTATTTTCGCCGGTAGCCGGTAACCACGTGATTGACGTTTAAAGACTTTAGATCGATCGGTTGTTTGCATCACTTAACACAAGCAGAACTGCATCACTGCAGCATAAGACACATCGTCCACATTCAGAAGCACATCTCTGTATAGTGACTGGTCTTATTCTTTAAACAGGCAAATGTTCAGCATTCAAACTACAGATGAACAACAGTCACAGATGTTTCCCGTTATGTCCACACCTACACAGCATGTTAACAAACCGTGAAAAAAGCCACACAAAAAATGAACGATTGCTGGTGAGGGTTTCTATACATTAGTATGTATGAAGGGTATGTTGTGACTTACCTTCAAAATTACAGTGGTCCCTCGTTATAACGTGGTTCACCTTTCACCTCGCTGTTTTGCGGATTTTTTTAGTGCAAGTTTTCATGCTTATTTTTATGTCACATTGTGTCCTGCATCCTGATCGCTGCAGACGATCTCCTCCGTGACGTCTCTCCTGTACAGTACAGAATCGCTGCATTGATTGCTAGCAGTGTGACTCTGAAGTGCAGTACTGGATGTCCACGATGTCCACGATGTCCACGCATCAAAAAATAAAATTGGCTACTTGATTTCACCTATCGCTGGTTATTTTTAGAACATAACACCCGCAATAAACGAGGGACAGCTGAGAAATATAACATTTGAATCCCTTTTCTCTTTTGCTCTGAGGCGTGGGGCAAAAATATCGACAAGTCCATGAACATTATTTAGAGATATATTGCGTAAATTCCCAAGACATCTATAGAAATGTAAATCGCCGCTTGATTCATTCATTTGCTTAACTTGTTTTGGACCGTAAACAAGGCGCGAATAGGACACCGGAAACAAAGCTCCACACAGGAGTTTTTGCACCGGAAGTAGCATATGCTAACGTGCACATAGTCTATTTAGAAACAAAAGTACACGTCCAGTATTGAGCTAATAAGGGACGTACTTTGTCCCGTAATACAGTGAGAATCAAAAGTAGTCTATAAATGTTAATGGAATTAACGCTTTGTTTGAAAACATAATTCCCAGCCCCTCTCCTGCTTTGTGACCAATGAGCTGACAGCACACTTATGACAATTCGAGTATGACAATTCAGATTACCGCTTATCTCACTGGTCGAGGAAAGGTCGCTTACGGAGAAAATACCGGAAGACAACAGATGACCACAACAAGAAGCATGGCCAACAGGGAAACAAACGCCGACAGTGCGGTGCAAGTCTCAGACGACAGTACACCTAAAGCTGGGCATACACTGTGCGATTTTTTTCAGGCACGTCATTCAGCTCCTGCTCAAACTGCACGATAGACTCGCAGGGGTTATAAGTTCGTAGGTCACGATGCAGGGTCTCACACTATACGGCCCGATGCTCTGATGCGACCTGAGTGCTCACACTGTGCGTCCGTAAAATGAAGGTTATAACAGAAATGCTGTCGCTCGCTCTCCCTCTCTGTCTTTCACTCACACAGACACGCACACCACCATCAACTTTGCTAAATTGCTAATGAAAAACATTGATCAGGCAGCTGTGATTGAGCAGCAATGTAAATCCAACTATTTTCACGGTTGTTGTGGTCGTGATAATTTTGTGAGGCTCGGATGAGCTTTCCAAAGTTCTACAAGTTGTGCCTCCATCGCTTGTGTCCAGATCACACGCTGCACAGCCGTGCTGCTCTGTCTTTTTCACCGACGTTTACGTTTGCGCGTGAGGACTTACCCCACGTATACTACACGATCGCAAGACTCAAAAATCGGCTCAAAATGGACCAAAAAATTGAACAGTGTAAGCCCGGCATCAGACCAGCAATGTTTGTTCCCCTCCGCGAAAGGAAAAAAAAATGGTTAAGGTTAATATGGGCATGTGCAGTGAATATCAGCGCTATGTGGCCAGAAGTGTGATAATATAATTTATTTTGTGTAATAAACAACTGCAAGGATAGATGATTACAACAAATAGATGACTAATACATAAAAGTAATACATAGATGAATAATGATGATGAGTTATGATGCGTAATCATGGGAACAAGCGGGTTTACAAACGGGAGCAAAAGCTGAAATAATACCTCTACTGAAGCCAATTGCACTAAATGTGCACTGTTACAAGAATGTTTTTTGTTCTATTGTTTTCTATTAATTTATAGAATTTTAAGTTAAGCAAGACAGAGTTCTTTTAAAGAAAGATTTACTTATATTCTCAAAAGTTAAGCATGACAGGCTTCTGTTTAAGAAACAGACCTGTTTTATTGTGTTAATGTTGTCATTTTGAGCTAAAAATAAATGGCTAAATGATCATTTGTTTCTCATGTGTTCATATCACAAAGAATATGCATCTACTTAAATCAAATTCAAGTCAAATGGTTAAAAAAATAATTTCACACACAAAAAAAGCTACAAAATTCACCACACTGGGAAGGGTGAAGACAACTGCGTCGCCTGGCCCTGGCCACGAGGTGTCCCTTATTTATTTTTTAGGGAGTTGGCAACCCTAATGACACTAGAGTTCCACGAACATGCAAACAGCTCGTCTCTACTGCTTTAACTGTTAAAACAGAAGGCAATACTGCGGCTGACGGGGTTTATGTGAAACAGCAGCTTGTTTAATTTGAACAGTCTGCATTAGGCTGGGCAAACACTGCGATTTTTTTCAGGAATGTTATTCAGCTCCTGCTCAAACTGTACAATTAAATATCAGGGGTTAGAAGTTCATAGGTCACGATGCAGGGTCTCACACTATACGGCCTGATGCTCTGATGTGACCTGAGTGCTCAAACTGTGTGTCCATAACATGAAGCTTATCATTTGATTTGATATACTGTAATTGTCGGGCTATAAGCCGCTACTTTTTGCACAAGCTTTGAACCCTGCGGCTTTTAGTCAGGTGCGGCTTTTCTATGGATTGTCCATGATTTTTGTTTCGTAAGAGGATTTGTTTTGTTTGTTCCGCTGTTTTGCGGCACTACGTTGCCTGGCGGAAGGGCATGTGATCAGACACGCAGTATCGGGGTTCAAGAGTGGTATGTTGGTCACATGTCCATCCACCAGGCAACATAGTGCCGTACGAAGTAGCGCGAAAAACAAACTTCAGAGTAGCGCTACGCGTTCAGCGGGAGGCGTGGATGACGAGCGGCGATAAACTTGCGAAAAGCAAGTTATGCTCAACTCCACCAGTGGATTCTGACAGCGTGGAAAAGTGTGAAAACATCCATGATCGCCAACGGATTTCGAAGGACTGGACTGCTGCATGATGGAGAGGAGGACACCGCCACGGCCCTTCTGAGGGTGTTCGACTCGGACACTGACAACGAGGATTTGTTTGGTTTTGAAAGTGACAACGAAGGAGAGAAGCTGAGAATGGATGACGTAGCCATCCTGAGCCTGTTTGTATCCGACACTGGAGAAGAGGACTTTGGTGGTTTTAGTGCGCAGGAAGATGGTGGTGAATGACTGACTTTTCTTCTTGTTAAAGCCGTGTCACTGCACCTGAGCCTAAAAGGTTGGCTGAATCTATTTTTCTGGTGTGCTGTAGGTTATTGTTATGTACTACATTTGTTACTCATTTATGGAGCACAGTACATGTTTCGTACTTGTAATTACCAGTACTTGTACATATACCTAAAAAGTTATGCAAATATGTACCCCTAATTTATTTTTCAAAATATTAATAAAAGGGATGTGTCTCCAAACAGCCATCTCTTTCCTGACAATTCCCTTTGTGCACATTCTCTTACATATAAGTCAACATTGAAACACCTGCGGCTTTTAGTCAGGTGCAGCTAATGTATGTACAAAACAGGATTTCCCCCTGATTTTAGCTTGTGCGGCTAATATTCAGGTGCGCTTTGTAGTCCGGGAAATACGGTACCTTTATTAGTCCCACAAGGGGAAATTTCATGTTAAGGCTGCCAACCTATTGCACGCAATGGCGGTGCCATCTTATCCTCCGACCGTACATACATTACTCAAAAACATCACATGGGGAAGACAGGTCAGAGAGGTATGACAATGGAAAATGCACCACATGAGGAAAGATAAGGAGAAAAAAATAACTCCCCCCAGACTGAGCTCCAATAGGGAGATCAGTTTGAGAACAGAAAAAAAACCACCTCTGCACATAGCACATGAAAAAACTCTTAATACACCAAAGAAACACATGACAAGTAACAGGGGTGGGTAAAGGGTGAGAGACAGCCGATGTAGACAGTACATTCGGGCCTGCAGCCTATGCGCTGGTCTCCTTGAGCCACCGTCAGCATCGGAAGGGAATAAGTGTCGAAGGCGTATCATACAAAATCTGTCCCTCGCTCTCCCTCTCTGTCTTTTACTCACACATACACACATCAACTTTGCTAAATTACTAATGAAAAACATTGACTAGGCAGCTGTGATTGAGCAGCAATGTCCATTCAGCTCTTTTCATGGTTGTTGTAGTCGTGATGATTTTGTGAGGCCACATTGAAAAGCCTAGAATACGGAAGCGTAGAGCTGTCACCCAGGCAAAAGAAAAATAGAGCTATATCACGTTATAACATGAAAAGTATATCGTTCTAACAATATACTGTTCATGTTTGTACAATATACTATCATGTAGGTATAATATACCTCACGTTTGATCAATATACTTTCACGTTTGAACAATATAATATCACGTTATTACAATATACATAATTATCACGTTCGTACAATATAAATATCATATTGCACTACTGCAATATTGGTATATTGCACGAACATGAAAAGTATATTGTTAGAACAATAAACTTTTCATGTTATAACGTGATAAAGCTCTATTTTTCTTTTCCCTGGGTGGCAGCTCTACTCTTACGTACTCGGATGAGCTTGCCAAAGTTCTACAAGTTGTGCCTCCATCTCTTGTGTCCAGATCACACGCTGCACTGCCGTGCTGCTCCACCTTTTCTCTTTCATTTCTGTGTTTGTGCGTGCACAGTGTGAGAGGCTGCGTTGAGGGGCGACAGGATTTCAAACAGGTTTGATTATCATGCGACCATACGATTGATGATTGGGAGGTGGTCGTGACGTGTTAACTGCTTTTCGTTACCCCATGTATACTACATGATACACACACAATTAAGGCAAAACACGGCCGATCCCCAAAACGGTTGCACGATTGAAAAATCAGCTCAAAATGGGCCAAAAATCCCACAGTGTATGGGCAGCTTTTGGAGGCTAGCTCCAAACAAAAATCTGCAGCTTGGCAGTTTTTACAGCACTATAATGACCAGACCGAATTCTTTTGAAAACCTTACATCTTTCCACAGGTTTCCACTTCATCAGACATCACCTAGACACAGAGCTGGATGGTATGAGTTAAATCAGGGCCATAATGTTTGTTTAGTTAAAAAAAAA
>JAQSNX010005300.1:0-107268 GCA_029532605.1 Oreochromis grahami | reverse complement strand
TTGAAGCTGTGTCTAACCCCAACAACACTTTCAACTTGACTGTTGATTCTTCATCTGTCGTAGCAACCCAAGTAAACAGTGAGTAAACAGAAGTCACTCATGTCACTTTTGAAGGATTGTTTCTTTAAAACGAAGCAATATACCTATTAATAATAATATCATGTACAATTTATTAATGTAGGTGTAACATCTATACAGTTGTTTATTATATAATTCCCTCAGATAAAATCAACATAATTATTTAATGTGCTAAACATCAGAAAGAGTACTTTAAATTAGATCTACCATGTATAAAAACAACAGAGCATTGTGTGTTTATGAAAAATGACTTTGTTTTCAACTGTTTTTTTCTTCTTCTTTGTTTTCTACACCTGTAACAACTACAACTGCTGAGCCAGTTTTAACAAAGCTGTTGCAGTTCACATCTGTTGGAGAGACATTCACAGCTGACTTGCTGAACTCATCATCTCCAGCATTTATAAATAGATCATCACTGATAGTGACAACAGTAAGTTTTTTTCTCTTGAAGTCAAACAGTGGTTAAATGCAAGCATACATACTCACAGATCTTTCATTGTGTGTGTGTTTCTGCAGCTTGAACCTATCTACAATAAAACATTTTCTTCATACAGCTCAATGGAAGTGACTGGATTCCGGTAATTTAATTTTTGTTTGCCAATTACATATAATATATAACACATATTGAATAGATGCAAGTAAAACAATATTTGGTTTGTTCATTTTGCAGAAGTGGATCCATCATCACTGACGTTGACATTCGGTTTTTATCTACGTCAGTGCCTAGTAACACTGACATTGCCAATGTTTTGATCAATGCAGCTCCAAATATAACAGCCTTCAACATTACCAATGTTTTTGTCAGTGACCCAGGTAAGCAATGTTTAATATTACCATATTTTAAATTCATAATATCTCAGAACTGTTTGTTAAAGCAACACCTTTTTTCCTTTTTTTGGCATTTACAGTGGCTTCAACTACAACTGCGAGAACTACAACACCAATTGCGACTGCAGCTACAAACGCAACCACAGCAAATCTTACAACCACAACACCTGAAACAACTACAACCAAACTGACTCCTACAACCCCTACACCTGAAACAAATACAACTGCTGAGGCCGTTATAACAAAGCAGTTGCAGTTCAGAGATGTTGGAGCAACATTTACAATTGACTTGCTAAACTCATCATCTTTAGCATTTACACAAAGAGCCACACGGACAGTGTCAGCAGTAAGTTTTGTTCTCGAAGTCATGCAATATTTAAATGTTTGCACTCACTTATGCATACACACTCAAATATCGCTGATTGTGTGTGTTTCTGCAGCTTGAACCTTTCTACAAGACAACATTTCCTTCATTCCGCTTAATGAGAGTGATCAGATTCAGGCAATTTATTTTTTACATACTGATGCAATTTAACAAATATTATATAATATTTATGAATATTTTCAATAACTGAATGCAAATAAAACAATGTTTTCCATTTTGCAGGAATGGATCCATCATCACTGACGTTGACATTGAGTTTTCATCTATATCAGCCCCTAATAACACTGAGATTGCAGATGTTTTGATCAAAGCAGCTCCAGACATAACAGCCTTCAACATTACCACAGACTCTGTTGTTGTCAGTGACCCAGGTAAGCAAGATTTAATATTATTGTATTTTAAATTCATAATATCTCAGAACTGTTTATTAAAGCAACACCTTTTTCCTTTTCTTGGCATGTACTGTCACGGATCCGGCTCTGGGGACTCGGGGTCCGTGGGCAGTGGGGACTATGACTAATATTATTATTATTATTATTGCTGTTGTCATTACTATTATTATTTGGTGTGTTCTCTGTACTGCTCCTGTGCGCATCTGTTTGTAGGCAGGTGTGTGTGTGTTGCCTTTCTTTGGCGGCCAAGTTACAGGCACCTTCAGCCCTGGGGGCGTGGCCTGACTTGAGGCCTAGCCACACCCGAAGTCCTTGTCGCACACCTGCTCCTCATCTGGGCTCGTCGGGGGAGCTATTTAGAAGAGAGATGGAGCTTCCACCGACGCTGGATTATTGCGTTTGACTTCACGTCAGTCTTCTAGCTTGTAGGAAAGTGTGAGTGTATGCCTGCTAGGATATAGTGTGTTAACGGCTGCCTCTATTGTTTTCCCTCAGGAGGAGTGTGGAACGAGAGAGGGCAGTGAGCACGGGGAGTGCAGAGACACTGGAGCAGAGAGCACTACACGGGGACTTTTGGGAAGAAGACACAACACGGGAGTCAGGGACACTAGGGGATTTATTGTTGTTTTCTTCACTACCTTGTAAATAAACACTGTGGCACTGAAGAGTCCGGCGTTTGGGTCCAATTTCCCCACATCCCCACGGTCTGCCAGTCAGACCGTGACAGAATAATCCAGCCAGATGGACCCAGCGGACTTTTCGGAGAGGTTCAGGAGGGAGGTGACAGACAAAGTAAATCGTCTGTGTGACCTGTGGCTGGAAGCGCACGCAGAGGATTTACGTTGCGCTGTAGAGAAGCGGTTGCAGGAAACACTGACTTGTTTTCCCTGGGTGTTGGACAATCTTTTTCCAATGGTGGCGGATTTCCTGCTCAACACCCTTCACCTCCACTCTCCGATCCAGGCTGCCCCCACACTCGGCCAGCCTGTGGTTCTTCAGCCTGACACGCCGGCCCCGGCATCGTTTAAGAAGCGACGCTCACGCCGCCGGCGCGCCTCACCGCAGCCAGATTCTCGGACTTTCCTACAGCCGGCTGTGGTGAGTCATATGGACAATTCATCTCCACTCACCTCATCTGTTTATTCACTGGACTGTGTGAACGCTAACCTCGTTGAACAGCCTGTAGCCGTAGCACAGCAAGCTGCCCAGCCTGTAGCCGTAGCACAGCAAGCTGCCCAGCCTGTAGCCGTAGCACAGCAAGCTGCCCAGCCGTAGCACAGCAAGCTGCCCAGCCTGTAGCCGTAGCACAGTTAGCTGCCCAGCCAGAAGCTCCGTTAGCTGATCAGCAGCCTCCTTCAGCTCAGTTAGCTGATCAGCAGCCTCCTTCAGCTCAGTTAGCTGATCAGCAGCCACCTTCAGCTCAGTCACCTACTCCACCACCGCTTTCATCTCGAATTCAGTCACCCGTAACTCAGTCTGCTGCCCAGCACGTAACTCAGTTTTTAGTCCTGTCAGCCTCTCATCCTTGTCCTCACTTGGAGGTCGATATGTCAGCTGGACCTACTCTGCCATCATGTCACCCACCTGTTGTTCCTGCATCGCCGTCCAGTGTACCACGAGTAGCTGCCACACCATCATCACCTCCGCCCTCTACAGCTACTTCCCCACCAGCGTCCCATCAGACTGCAGCAACCGCAGCACTCTCGGCTTCACCATCCACATCATCCGCTCGACCATCATCTTCTCCACCTGCAGCTACCGCATCACCGTCTTCACCTCCGGATCAACCATCTTTAGCCGCGTCGCAGCCGGAGGAGCAGCTCGGCGAGCGGGAGGAGCCCGCGCCGCAGCCGGAGGAGCAGCTCGGCGAGCAGCTCGGCGAGCGGGAGGAGCCCGCGCCGCAGCCGGAGGAGCAGCTCGGCGAGCGGGAGGAGCCCGCGCCGCAGCCGGAGGAGCAGCTCGGCGAGCGGGAGGAGCCCGCGCCGCAGCCGGAGGAGCAGCTCGGCGAGCGGGAGGAGCCCGCGCCGCAGCCGGAGGAGCTCAGCGAGCTGGAGCAGCTCAGTGAGCCCGAGCTGCAGCTCAGCGAGCGGGAGGAGCTCGCGCTGCCAGCCGAGGAGCAGCTCAGCGAGCCACCAGCTGTGGAGCCAGCGCCGCTGCAGCTCAGCGAGCCGGAGCAGGAGCATCTCAGTGAGCCACCAGCTGAGGAGCCAGCGCCGCTGCAGCTCAGCGAGCCGGAGCAGGAGCATCTCAATGAGCCACCAGCTGAGGAGCCAGCGCCGCTGCAGCTCAGCAAGCCGGAGCAGGAGCATCTCAACGAGCCACCAGCTGAGGAGCCAGCGCCGCTGCAGCTCAGCGAACCCGAGCTGGAGCTCAGCGAGCGGGAGGAGCCCGCGTCGCCAGCCGTGGAGCTCAGCGAGCCGGAGGAGCCAGCGCCGCTGCCGGAGCAGCTCAGCGAGCACAAGCTGGAGCTCGGCGAGCCGGAGGAGCCCTCGTCGCCAGCCATGGAGCTCGGCGAGCCGGAGGAGCCAGCGCCGCTAGCTGAGGAGCTCGGCGAGCGGAAGGAACGGGACGATCCGGACCTGGAGCTCAGCGAGCCACCAGCTGAGGAGCGGGAGCAGGAGCTCAGCGAGCCGGAGGAGCTCGCGCTGCCCGAGCAGGAGATCAGCGAGCCGGAGCTGGAGCTCAGCGAGCCGCTGCAGGAGCTCGGCGAGCAGAAGGAGCGCAGCGTGCAGGAGCAGGAGATTGGCGAGCAGGAGGAGCTCCGCGAGCCTGTGGAGCCCGCGCTGCCACTGGAGGAGCTCGGGGTCAGGAGGGACCCGTTCAGCCGGAACTGGAGGTCAGTGTGCCGGAGGGACCTCCACGTCTAGCGCGCCCTCCACGCCGCCCACGTCTAGCACGCCCTCCACGCCATCTACGTCCAGCGCATCCACGTCAGCGACCAGCGCGTTACACTGCTGCTCGCTGTTGCTCACAGGAGCAGCGTCGTTGCCGTCGGACCCGGGGCAGGTCGCCGGAGGAGCAGCAGCGCCGCCGCCGTCGCTGGACCTGGGGCAAGCCGCCGGAGGAGCAGCAGCAGCGCCGCCGCCGTCACTGGACCCGGGGCAAGCCGCCGGAGGAGCAGCAGCATCCCCGCCGCCGTCACTGGACCCGGGGCAAGCCGCCGGAGGAGCAGCAGCATCCCCGCCGCCGCCACTGGCTCGGTGGCAGGCCCCCAGAACCGTTTTGCTGCTGCTGCCGGACCCATGGCCGTCCGCCGGAGCTGCAACATTGGACTCGAGGTAGGCCTCCTGAACTCTTTTGTGGTAGTGATGGGCCGCCTGGGACTGTTTTGTGGCGTTTTTCTTTTGTTTGCACCGCTGCGGGATGCGCGGTCTGACTTTGGGACTGTGAACTGGGGGGGTTGTTTATTGTTTTTTGCTTGTTTTGGTTCTGGCCCTCCGTCCTGGGCCCCCCGCCGCCCGCCCTGGGTTGGCTTTCCTGTTCTGGCTTTTGTTTTCTTTTGGGTCGTCGGGAGCCGACCCTTAGAGGGGGGGCACTGTCACGGATCCGGCTCTGGGGACTCGGGGTCCGTGGGCAGTGGGGACTATGACTATTATTTATTATTATTATTATTGCTGTTGTCATTACTATTATTATTTGGTGTGTTCTCTGTACTGCTCCTGTGCGCATCTGTTTGTAGGCAGGTGTGTGTGTGTTGCCTTTCTTTGGCGGCCAAGTTACAGGCACCTTCAGCCCTGGGGGCGTGGCCTGACTTGAGGCCTAGCCACACCCGAAGTCCTTGTCGCACACCTGCTCCTCATCTGGGCTCGTCGGGGAGCTATTTAGAAGAGAGATGGAGCTTCCACCGACGCTGGATTATTGCGTTTGACTTCACGTCAGTCTTCTAGCTTGTAGGAAAGTGTGAGTGTATGCCTGCTAGGATATAGTGTGTTAACGGCTGCCTCTATTGTTTTCCCTCAGGAGGAGTGTGGAACGAGAGAGGGCAGTGAGCACGGGGAGTGCAGAGACACTGGAGCAGAGAGCACTACACGGGGACTTTTGGGAAGAAGACACAACACGGGAGTCAGGGACACTAGGGGATTTATTGTTGTTTTCTTCACTACCTTGTAAATAAACACTGTGGCACTGAAGAGTCCGGCGTTTGGGTCCAATTTCCCCACATCCCCACGGTCTGCCAGTCAGACCGTGACAGAATAATCCAGCCAGATGGACCCAGCGGACTTTTCGGAGAGGTTCAGGAGGGAGGTGACAGACAAAGTAAATCGTCTGTGTGACCTGTGGCTGGAAGCGCACGCAGAGGATTTACGTTGCGCTGTAGAGAAGCGGTTGCAGGAAACACTGACTTGTTTTCCCTGGGTGTTGGACAATCTTTTTCCAATGGTGGCGGATTTCCTGCTCAACACCCTTCACCTCCACTCTCCGATCCAGGCTGCCCCCACACTCGGCCAGCCTGTGGTTCTTCAGCCTGACACGCCGGCCCCGGCATCGTTTAAGAAGCGACGCTCACGCCGCCGGTGCGCCTCACCGCAGCCAGATTCTCGGACTTTCCTACAGCCGGCTGTGGTGAGTCATATGGACAATTCATCTCCACTCACCTCATCTGTTTATTCACTGGACTGTGTGAACGCTAACCTCGTTGAACAGCCTGTAGCCGTAGCACAGCAAGCTGCCCAGCCTGTAGCCGTAGCACAGCAAGCTGCCCAGCCTGTAGCCGTAGCACAGCAAGCTGCCCAGCCTGTAGCCGTAGCACAGTTAGACCGTGACATGTACAGTGGCTTCAACTACAACTGTGAGCACTACAACACCAATAATGACTACCCCTACAAATGCAACCACAGCAAATCTTACAAACACCACACCTGGAACAACAACATCGACTCCTACAACCACTACAACTACAGCAACTACAACTACAGCGACTCCTACAACCACTACAACTACAGCAACTACAACTACAGCGACTCCTACAACCACTACAACTACAGCAACTACAACTACTGAGCCATTAAGAATCCTGGCAGTGCAATTCAGATCTGTTAATGGGATATTTACAACTGACTTGCTGTCTTCATCATCGACAGCGTTTAAACAACGAGCTTCACTGATAGAGACAGCAGTAAGTTTTCTTCTTGCATTTGAATAATACTTATGTGTATTGTGAATAATTGCAGAGTATTTACTTTTATTGTCACATAACAGTACTTTGGTAGTATTCTATTAAAAAAATGTATGGCCATCTTTTTTCTATCCATACATCTATAAATCCTTTCCTAAAATAAATGATTTTTCCATTGTAAATAAGATTATACAGATTGAGATAAAGAAAAATCATTTACATTATCTGCAATAAACAATAAGCAAAAAAATTTCCACTATGACTTAAACTGAACTAAAACTCCACAGTAAATACGTCTGGTGTTTCTATTTATTCCAACCGGATGTCATGCTTTTGTAAGTTTTTAAAGAAAAAAGATAAAGCATAAAGGTGACCTGTGACATCCATTATGTGGTAGACATTCAAAAAATGGGCACCTGGATGACCAGAACCCCCCCCAACAACTATTAATTGCACTATGATATTACATATTGCAAATAATATATCACAAATAACATCGAAGTAAAGAAGTACAATCCCAAAAAGCAAATCATACATTCTTACAGTGTGTTTATTCATATTTCTGCAGCTTCAACCTTTCTTCCTGGCAAGATTTCCTTCATTCCGCTTCATCAATGTGACTGCATTCAGGTAAATTGTTTATGGTATAGAATTTTACAAATATTTCAAGTAAATAAAGCAAACAAAACAAAGTTTTGGGTTATTCCTTTTGCAGTAATGGATCCATTATCAATAACATGGACATTAGATTTGCATCTTCATCTGTACCTAATGAAAATGAGATTGCACAAGTTTTGATCGATGCAGCCAAGATAACACCCTTCGACATTGAAATCAGTTCTATTCTTGTGGACGGCATTTGTAAGATATATTTAGTACAATCATGTCAAACATATTACTATATTACACAACAGTTTCTAAAAGGAATGCCTTGTTTTTTTCTTTTTCTCAACATTAGCAACAGTGTCACATGGAGTGAGCCACAACATCAGTCTCCTCACTGCGTCCTGTATGGTGCTGCTGTCATGGCTCCTATCAGGCCAACAATAACCAAATAATCTGCGCTGATGCTCTTGTGAAATAACTTTAGGGAATGTCTCCTGTGACTGGGTATGAAAAAGGATTTTGTTCCAACTGAAAATCCACGAGGAGCTTCTGATGAAGAGCAATGATTCAGAAGTAGCTAAAACTGAAATTAAACTTTACGTTATCTACCAATATAAATTTTAACATAATTTCCAACAAAGGTGTCATTGGTTGTCAATTTATAATGTAAGTCCTGTGATAAAGTCTATGTCTATGTCGGTATGATCACCAGTCACTTTTACCAGTCAATATTTAAATATATTTCTTGTATGTATTGTATTCTATTATTGTGTGTATTCTGTTTGAAATGATTTAAAGAACTGTCCCTATAAAAATAATATAATATCAATATCACCCTTTTGTTTCTGAAGCAGGTTCTTCTTAAGTCTATCATGATAAAGTAAAGAAGCTTTAATTAAAGACAATGAACAAACCCTGCTTGTCTTAATTTTTAAATATACTACTCTAATCAGCTACTCTCATTTTTCCTTTCAGGAAAATTGATTAGGAAATACTATCATAGCACTCTTAAGGCCCCTTCATAGATTTTTGATACAAATAAAACTAAATCTAATTCTAATAATTATCTTTTAGGTTTAGGTTTACACATTACACTAGAATTAGTTTTTGGTGAAATAATATTGACCTCAGTCTAAAAACAAGTTTAGTTCTCCGTTTACCATTTTGTCCATCTCTTTTGTTGTGTTTGCCTTAGTGGCACCAGCCATTTTTAGCCAACCTGGTTGTCCATTTTAAGATAAAGCCTCTTCTCACCCACAATCTGGTATTCATCTTCTTTTATGTTGCGGCCTTGAGCCGGGTCGTAACAGACACACACACACACACATATATATAACAAAAATGTTTGTATAGTGCACTTTCTATACCTTGCTCTGTCCACTTTTTTGCAATGACAATGCAGATTTTCCACTTGTGGGACAAATAAATGCAGATTTGCTGTGTGTGTGTGTGTGTGTGTGTGTGTGTGTGTGTGTGTGTGTGTGTGTGTGTGTGTGTGCGTGCGCAACATTGGCATTTGTTTACTCAGATCCAAGGCAGGCCAAACCTCTGTGTTACAACCTACATACAAAAGACAGACATTCACAATATATGGGTACACAAATCTGTTTTATTTCAAAGTGTTTCAAACTTTACATCGTTTGCAGACCCAGTGTCCATCATCCCTGCATTTGGCACAGGTGAATTTCTTACATGTTGCACAGGTAAATCTGCTGCGATTCCTGTTGCAGCTCTCTTGCATCTGGCACTGCGTTGTCTTTACAGTCCCTGGCACAGCAGCTGCAGTAGTCTGCCTCTGTGCTAAGATTTCCTTGTGCTGCATGAATCGGCTATGAAGTTGCTGAGCTAGAAGACGCAGAAACAATCTTCTTTTGCCTGTCCACCCTGTACATGCCTTGTACAAAATGTAGGCATTCACTGCCGCCAGGTCCAGCATATTGTAGAAAACCGCTACTGGCCACCTGCGTGTTGCTGATCTTACAGAATACATCCGTGCCATTTGGTCCAACACGTCTACACCACACTGTAAAAGCAGAGCGAGAGAGTCATGAGTATATGTTTTTTTCTATAGGCCTGTATAGCACACATCAGAAAACATTGTAGCACTGGTGTAAAATTGTACACACATTCACATACCTTCATGTGGTTGTAGTCTGTGATCGTGTTGGGTTTCCTCTTTCTGCCGTCACCGATCGTCACATCTTGGTGCATGGAACTTAGAACACACACAGTCTTGTTTTTTTAGGTGCATAAATTGTCAAGGACACACTGCCACTTCTAAGCACTGAAGTGGAGAATACCTCTCGCTTTGCAGTATCTTTTGCAAGTTGAGGAAGTTCACGCCGGACTTTATTCACCGTGCCCAGTAATGTTGTTTTGCGCTGCAGCAGTCTGTGTGACAGTGACAGTGAAGTAAAGAAATTGTCCGTTGTGACATTTCTTCCATCATCCAAAAATGGCTCCATCAGTTTCATGACCACGTTCTCTGCCAGCCTCTCTCCCTTCTGACGACTGGGGTCCTTTCCCAAGTAAGGAGATGCACTGCAGACATATTTGGTGTCCAAATCCGTGGCCATCCAGAACTTGATCCCAAATTTGTCTGGCTTGGTTGCAATATACTGGGTGAATGGACAACAAACCTTGGTAGGGAACAGCTGTTCATCTATGGTCATGTGTTCCCCTGGAGTGAAACTCTTAGCACAGTTCTCGTTGAAGCGTGTCCAGATGTCGGAGATCGCTGCAAATTTGTCTGTTTTCACCCGTTCTGCCCGCGTGTCCCTGTCATCAAATCGAAGGTGTTGCATAATTGAAATGAATCTATCTCGGGGCATTGTCTCTTTGATGAGTGGCACCAGAAAACTTTCTGACCAGCAATCCACAATGGCACCAACAGGACACACGATTGCTCTTACAAACAGGATTGAAATGGATGCCATAAGTTCATGAACTGCCAAATTCCAGTCCGGCTCTGTTCTGCAGGCTTGATGTACCGTGCACTCTCTGATGGTCTGCAGCATTCCCACATCTAACAGGCAAAGGAAGCTTTGGAGCACACTTGTAACTTTACGCTGTCGGAAGATAAACAAATAGAAAATGGTAAATTTACATGAACCTCACTCTAAATGGGTTTATATAAATATCATATCTAATATGGCAGTGACAAGCCTTAGCAGACTCTGTGGGTCCAGCTTGCGCAGTGAAGCACGAACGATTTGCTTCTGCACTGGGCATTCCAATGTCCTCCTCAACCCACACAGTGCCGTCTTTTGCCGTGTGGTTCTGGCTGGGCTTCCCAGTACCACGGGGCCTCTTCCGTGGAGGCATGTTGGGTTCTTGTTCCTTCTCATTTTCAGATTCTTCTGAGGAGGTATCAGTGGCCTGCTGGACAAATGAAACCTCTCCTCCATCAGAATCTGCTTCGTCCATTTCCCGAAGTAAGGCCAAAGCCTGTTGCGTGGAGAGGTTCTTCCTGTGTGGCAGTGATACGGAGGCCATCCTGATGTGCGTTCTCAGAAATGTGAACAAGAAATGATTCTCCGGCCTGGGTCGGTCTGCTTTTATGCACAGCACTGTGCTGTAGGCAAGCAATGCCACTCCCTCACATACACAGTGAAGATGGAACAATGGAAGATCTGTGCTGAGAGTCAAGGAAGGTGTGAATGTGTGTCTTTTATATTTGCAGGTCAGTCAATGTGTGGGATATTTTGTATAGATACGGCAGGCATTTCTGAAAGTTGTAACACAGAGGTTTGGCCTGACTTGGACCATTCTTTCCTTCCCTGCAAGGCTACTTTCCTTCCTTACCTGCAGCGTACTATACCCCATGATAGTTTCTATGTGCAATATTTCTCATATGCAATATTAGATCTTGTCAATCCTTGTCACTACATTGGATGCCTGGCCATAAACATATATACATAGAGTTGTACATATATTTATATAGCCAAACATTATATAATATGCATAAAGTCTAGTTATACACACAGACACATCTATATCATATATGTGTGTATATATATATGTATATGTGTGTGTGTGTGTGTGTGTACACACACACACACACACACACACACACACACACACACACGTAGATAGATAGATATGTGTGTGTGTGTGTACATATACACCAATATTTTTTAATACACGTGTCCATATTTATGTTTCCAGATTGTTTGTATAGTGCACTTTCTATACTGTGCTCTGTCCACTTTTTTGCAATGACAATGCAGATTTTCCACTTGTTTGACAAATAAATGCAGATTTGTTGTGTGTGTGTGTGTGTGTGTGTGTGTGTGTGTTTGTGTTTGTGCAACATTGGCATTTGTTTACTTAGATCCAAGGCAGGCCAAACCTCTGTCTTACAACCTACATACAAAAGACACATTCACAATATATGGGTACACAAGTCTGTTTTATTTCAAAGTGTTTCAAACTTTGAAATGAACCTTGGTAGGGAACAGCTGTTCCCTACCAAGCATTTCTTGCAGCTGGCAACAACGGTTGTGCATTCAGTATAGTTGTGACTTCAGCAAAAAATGTGGTCAAAATCTCATGAGTAAGTTGAAGCATTTCTACCAGGCATTTCTGAAAGTTGTAACACAGAGGTTTGGCCTGCCTTGGATCTGAGCAACTCTGAGTGAGCAAATGCAAATGTGCCAGGCCTCAAGGATAATGGGTGGTTTGCACAACAAAAGCTGTAGGAGAAACAAGCTGACGACCTGTGAAAATCTCAGCAGGGGTGCTTAACACCTCGGGACTTGCACCAGAAAATAAAAAAGCCAGTAATTCTAGGGGGTATTGGGTTTAGGGAAGTTACGCAAATTTGCGCAGGATAGTAAACCTAGTGTTAATTACAAGAACGTGGATTAATGCAATGCTTGTGCACAAGTGCAGTGGCTATTTACAGGTGAGAGTGAACTGACAAGTCATAAACTAAGAGTAGTGCACGGGCTGCGAATATATAGGGAAAGAGCCAACATTGACAGAACTATGGGCAGTGACAAACACTAATAAGCAAAACTATGACATGAGCAAAGGCACTATGACTGTGAGCACTAAGGTGGCAATATATACATGAATGAGGAAGTCTATGAGGAAAGACTAATCATGGTAAGTAAACGAGTTACTGTGAGTACCCAAAGTTTGATTCTGTTCATCTGGATGTAGTGTTTTCAGTGGGAGAAATGTTTCATCACTCATCCAAGTGACTTCTTCAGTCTCAGCTGACTGCAAGTTTCCCCAATCTTATAAGCAGTACATTGCATAATGACTGAAACTAGGACCACTGAAGGAACAATGGGCTGAGAGTTTAGTTCCTTGATCATTAATATGCAAATTCTTATGACCATTGATCAACAACCAGTGATCAAACCACATTGATCAAAGGCCACTAATCAATGGCCATGAGTACCATTCACAGAGAGTTGGGGAATGGCTGCAATCACAGCATTGTAACATGGTGAAAGATGTACCCTTAGGCCCCCTCCTCGACTCAGAGATGGTCTTTCACTTTTCACGTAAATGGCCTCCTTGATTTCGGGCTCAAACCAGCGTTCCTCCCTGTCCACGATGTGTACATCCTCATCGTTGAAAGAGTGTCCACTGGCCTGTAGGTGTAAATAGACTGTGCAGTCCTGGCCTGACGAGGTAGCTCTTCTGTGTTGTGCCATCCACTTTGTCAGAGGTTGTTTGGTTTCCCCGATGTATAATTCCTCGCAATCCTCCTGGCACTTCACAGCGTACATTATATTACTCTGTTTGTGTCGGGGGACCCGATCCTTGAGGTGGGCTCCTAGCGTGTTTAGGGGTTTAAAAGCCACAGAGACTGAGTGTTTAGAAAAAATGTGTTTCAATTGTTCCGATACTCCTGACACATACGGGCTTTTGCTTAGGCAGAATCAGACTTTGGGGATTTACTTACCTGGATGATTGAGCGTGTATCAAGACGAAGTTACTGTGAGTAGTTTGTTTGCGAGCATGATAATGGGTCCCAAGACAAGACTGGAAGTGGACGTTGAAAGGAATAGCTAATCAGGCCAGGGAACAGGCAAAGCGATACGGAGCTCAGGGCGACTGTAACAGAGGAGAGGTGAGTCAAAATGGAGCAACAACAGGTTCGCAGTGAGTTTTCCAATGAGAGTATTCTGTGGCCTATTTGTCCGAACGCAGAGGCACATAAGAGAGGATGGTCATTTCATGAAGGTGTCATGGCTAAGCAGCCTGTGTGTTTGTGGAGTGGACCCAAGTACAGACATGGAACTGAATCTTAACAAAAAATTTGCTCTTTACTTGGCCGAGAAATATGAATACAAAAAAAGGCAAAAATGAACAGAGGCAAAACTAAAACTAAAACCTAAACTGGGAAAAGCTAGACTGTGGAAACTATGACAAACTCGACATAAACATGATTCTGAGCAGAAGTATGAGAGTAAATATGACAAGAAAACCGTTAACCTGAAACATGACGTAACCTGAACAGAATCATGAGGTACCTGGAATCTGACATGACATGGGGGAAGGAAAACAGATGCACCGACAATGAACAGAGAGAGACGGAGGACTAAAATATACAGGAGGGAATTGAGGGAAGTGGAAACACCTGGAGAAACACAGCTGACACAAATAATCATGACGATAGAGGTAAAAGTAAAACTAAGCACCTTGAACATAGAAACAAGACTTTCAAAATAAAACAGGAAACATAGAGAGACATGAACTGGGACATGCAAGCTTCACACAAGAGGCAGAGGGAGACAGAAGAGAGAGACAGAAGGGGAACGTAGATGAGGAAGCATAGAAAAAACATAAACCAGACTAAAACTCAACCAAGACAAACTAATAATAATACTAGAACTTAATGTTATCAATACAAAATAACTCAACTCTACCTTTAACTTAAGAATAGCACATGAATGTAACATAATATTAACATATGAAATACACAATAAAAAATAAACGATGGGCCACAGACCCAGCCCCTGACAGAAGGTCCAGATGAGTGTGCAATTAATCCAATCTGAGATGATCCGTGAGTTAAACAGGGAGGCAGGCAGGTGAGAATGGAAGTCCAGACCGTACCAGATCTATGACTGAGATGGCAGCAGGTAAGTGTAGAAAGGAACTGTAGTCTGGGGGAGAGAATGTCAGTGGATAAAACTAGAGACAAGAAAAAGCAAGGTGAGTTTAAGCACGAAGATAGCAAAAACATGAATTGTCCGACACTAACGCTTTTTACCAGCTGGACTCAAATGCTGCTGCGTTAATCAGCTCCTGTTCTCTCTCGAGAGAGAGTTGGTGCGGCTCCCAAGAGAGAACAAGGACAGCTCTGCCCAGAGGAGGAAACATGACACACAGTGGAAAAACCCTGCCACTCACATGGACCATAACAGATGACATTTTTAGGAATAGTTAGAGCTCTAAAGAGAAGATAAGCAGGTTGATCTCGCCCAGATGATAAGCTGACCGAGACATAGAGTTGCAGGTACACTGGGATCCAGCAGCTCAGTAAGTGTGAAAGGCGATCTGTAATTGGACTTCAAAAGTGTTTAACTGAGGTGCAGTGCCAAATAGCATGCAGGTAAATGTCAGGGATGTTTTGAGTGCACAGTTTACATTTGTTTGATTCACAAACATATGATTCACATACATCTAACATGTAGTCTCCACATTGCCATACGTGGCAATAATTAGCCACATGTGGCATCATCTTTTTACAGTAAATGGCACACCCACCACTGAAATAATAAAATACCACAAGACAAAAAACCAAAAACTAATGCACAGTAAACAAGGAACAAACAAGGAAAAACCCAAAGGAAACAAAGAAAAGGAAAAGAGCAGGTTTGATGGTAATGTCAGTAGACAGTAGGCATAGCAGAACCACATGAATGTAATAGGAGGAGTAACAATTTTTGCAGCTTTGCTCCCACAGTGGATTCCAATTTAAAATTCAATGCGTGATTGATTGAAGAGCAGTTATTCGGTTTTGATTCAAGGTTTTTACAAAAAAATTCATTAATAGTAAAGGGATTACAACTTTTTTATACAACAAGTAAATCACACATAGATGTTCACACTTGTCTGTGTGAAAAAAAAATTCCCACAATCAAAGAGCAGAATCTGCTCTAACAGATTGATTTTGAAGGATTACAGCTCTGTGTGTTCAACCGCTAAGTTAATGGCATCTGGTTAAGTTATGTGAAAGGAATGAACCACAGAACTCTGGATTGTTCATTGTCTTAACTAAGAAAATGACAATGAATCAGTTATTCAGGAAGTAAATGCTTTTGTTTCATATTTCACTGACGTGTCATAAGGTCAGACGAACATATATAAAACCTGAACAAATTAGTGGCATCACACAAGAACAGGGAGCAGTCACCTGAAGCAGCGCCTCACACATTAGACCATTGCTTGGGGTAAGTGCATTGCTTTATATATAGTCTATATACAGGGAGTGCAAGTATTTCTTATTGTAACTATAAAATAGATTATTGCTATGTATTTATGCTAATTTTGCTCATGATTTTTTCATTTTTTTTAAATGAAATGCAGTTTAAAAAATTGTTTAGTTGTTTTGTTCTAGTCATGCTACAGAAAAACAGAACCACACAGGATTTTTAAAAATTGATTTAATTAAATATTCTTCAATAGTTTTTAAAAGTGAACAATTATCCGTAACAGGCTTAGATTTCATAATCAGGGTAAATAAGTGTAGTGTTATGGTTAATGATAGCAGTTGAGGGTTTTGGTGATGTTCATTCATTCATTTTAGCATTGACCAACATAGTCAAAAACAGCAGCACAAATCAGTTTTGATTTTCAAAAAGCAAACCGAATTGCAAATATCCTAACTAAGGAAAAGGTTAACATGTGCTTAAAACTAATGTAAATATACCTACAGATTTGAAAGTATATTAATATGTTTGTTGTTGTTTATTGCTGTGTAAATACTTGTACTGTCAAATACTACAGGTTCAAGAACCAGCCACAATGGGCGACAAACAAATCTTTAAAGTTTTATTGACATTTATAGGTAAGTTAATCCTTTATGGAAAAAAAAAAAGAATACAAATCCAAAAGAGAGCTTTATAAAAAGCATTTATTATTCTCATTTTTGCATACAGTGGTAATAAATCTTTTGAGTACACCAGTTACTGCCCCAACAACTGGAGTTTCAACAACATTTGGAAGTTCCACTACTGTAGGGGTGTCAACCACGACTTGAGGTTCAACCATAACTGGGGAAATTACAACTAGAGGATCAGCGATGACTGGGGTACCGACAACAACTGGTGGCGCAACAGCAACTGGAGTTTCATCAACACCTGGAAGTTCCACAACTCCTGGGTCAACTACAACTAAGGCATCAACAACAACTGAAGGTTCAGCCATAACTGGGGAAACTACAGTTGAAGGATCAGCGATGACTGAGGCATCAACAACAACTGGTGGTGCAACAGAAAGTGATGTATCAACAACAATTGGAGTTTCAACAACACCTGGAAGTTCCACAACTCCTGGGTCAACTACAACTAAGGCATCAACAACAACTGAAGGTTCAACCATAACTGGGGAAACTACAATTGATGGATCAGCGATGACTGAGGTATCAACAACAACTGGTGGTGCAACAGAAACTGGAGCATCAACAACAACTGGAGTTTCAATAACAACTGTTGGTTCAACAACTGTGAGCACTACAACATCGATGATGACTGCACCTACAAACACAACCACAACGACTCCTACAACCAACACACCTGTAACAACTACAACAGCTGAGCCAGTAACACAAGTATTACTGACATTCACCTCAAATGAAACATTCACACAAGACTTGGCTAATTCTACATCTACAGCATTTATAAATCGAAGCAGGCTCACAGAGACAACAGTAAGTATCTTTCTTAAAGTGTCATAGCCAAACATATGCATCCAAATGAAATATGAGTGTAGTAAATTTCCCATCATAGTTTGGAATCTGACTGCATAATTCATATTGTTGAGTTTTTTTCAAATAATTAACAAACTAAAATTAGAAAGGAAACGGGTTCAATATGTGACCAAAGAAATGGAAATCGTACAAACAGTAAATAAAATGATGTATTATTGCATAAATACATATTGCACCATGAATAAAATATTTGTTTATGAAAATAAAAAGCACAACCCTACAAATATAGCACATATATTCAAAGATTGTTTTGTGTGTTTCTGCAGCTTACACCTTTTTACAATGCAACATTTGATTCATTCCAGTCACTGAGAGTGGTTGCATTCAGGTAACTTTTTTATATACAGATGGAATTTTACAAATATGTGTCATACATTAACAAAAAAATTACAATATTTTTGTTTATTCATTTTACAGAAGTGGATCCATTATCAGTGACATTGAAATACGGTTTGCATCTACATCAGTGCCTAATGTAACTGAGATTGCAAATGTTTTGATCAGTGCAGCCTCAAACATAACAGCCTTCAACATTACCACAACCTCTGTTGTTGTCCGTGAAATAGGTAAGCAATATTTAACGTTATTATGCTTTAGAGTCACAATATCTTAAAACTGTTTGTTAAAGCAACGGCTTGTTTTATTTTCCTGTCATTTAACAGTAGCTTCAACTACAACTGTGAGCACTACAACACCAATGATGACTACAGTTACAAACGCAACCACAGCAAATGTTACAAACACCACACCTATAGCAAATACATCTATGGTGCCTACAACAGCTTCAACTACACCCGTAAACACTACAACACCAATGATAACTACCCCTACAAACACAACCACAATGACTCCTATAACCAGCACACCTGTAACAACTACAACACCTGAGCCAGTAACAGGACTATTGCTGACATTCACTTCAAATGAAACATTCACACAAGACTTGGAGAATTCTACATCTACAGCATTTATAAATCGAAGCAGGCTCATAGAGACAACAGTAAGTATCCTTTTGAAGTTTCATACCCAAACATATGCATGCACATACGCACATAAATTTAAAAAAATATAAGTCATTTTAGTATGACATTACATGTATATGACTGCATAGAGTGAGCAAGAGACAATTGGAATTATTCACATGATCACAGCAGTATAAACAAATGTGCAAGCACATATAATTTTGTATTACTGGATCATGTTTTAAATTTGAATTCTTTTGAGAAGTCCTGCAAAATGGTATGCTTTTATTAGCATTTGTGTGCTGTTGTTGAGTTTTTTCAAAAGAAAAAAAAATATTTAGTTAGAAAAGAAACAGATTGAATACTGTATGTGAGCAAAGAAATTGGAATTGTGTGATTAGTAAACAAAACTGGCAAATGACTTTTGCATCATAAATGCAATGTTTACTTTGAAAAATAAAGAAGCACAAACCCTAAAAATATAGCAAATATATTCAGAGATTATTTTGTGTTTCTGCAGCTTACACATTTTTACAACGCAGCATTTAAAACGTTCCTGTCACTGAGAGTGATTTCATTCAGGTAATTCCATTTTTATATACAGATGGAATTTTACAAATATGCGTCATACATTAATGAAAATAAAACGATATTTTTGTTATTCTTTTTGCAGACGTGGATCAATTATCAATGACATGAGCATTGGGTTTGCATCTTCAGCTGTGCCTAATTTAACTGAGATTGCAAATGTTTTGATCAATGCAGCCTCAAATATAACAGCCTTCAATGTTACCACAGACTGTTGTTGTCCGTGAAATAGGTAAGCGATATTATTTAATGTTATTATACTTTAACCTCACAATATCTTAAAACTGTTTGTTAAAGCAACGGCTTGTTTTATTTTCTTGACATTTACAGTAGCTTCAACTACAACTGTGAGCACTACAACACCAATGATGACTACAAACACAACCACAACGACTCCTACAACCACTACACCTGTAACAACTACAACACCTGAGCCAGTAACAGGAGTATTGCTGACATTCACCTCAAATGAAACATTCACACAAGACTTGGCTAATTCTACATCTACAGCATTTATAAATCGAAGCAGGCTCATTGAGACTACAGTAAGTATCTTCCTTAAATGTCATAGCCAAACATATGCATATTATCAAAAAAAGAAAATACAAGCCAGTATATTATTGCAGTATATGTGCATAATGACAGATTTCGTTGTATTTTTCATCTTCTTTACAAATATTTAGAATTTTCTTTTAAAATAAAAGTGTAGTAAATTTCCCATCATAGTTTGGAACCTGATTTGATAGTGAAAATTAGAATAATTTGCATGATCTTCACATTAAATACAAATGTGCAAACACATTTAATTTTGTATGTTAAAAAATGTGAGTGCTTCTGACAAGTCCTGTTAAATGGTCTGCTTTTATCAGCATTTGAGTGCTGTTTTGCTATTTTTTTCAAATGATTTAAAAAGTAAAATGAAAAGGGAAATGGATTCAATATGTGAGAATATTTAGATATTCAGAGAATATTTTGTGTTTCTGCAGCTTACACCATTTTATAGCATGGCATTTAAATCATTCCGCTCACTGAGAGTGATTTCATTCAGGTAATTCCTGTTTTATATATAGATGGAAATTTACAAATACAACAACAATAATAATAATAATAATAATAATAATAATAATAATAATAATAATAATAATAATAATAATACAATGATGAAAATAACACAATATTTTTGTTTATTCATTTTACAGAAGTGGATCAATTATCAATGAAATTAACATTGGATTTGCATCTTCAGCAGTCCCTAACATAACTGACATTGGAAATGTTTTGATCAATGCAGCCTCAAACATAACAGTCTTCAACATTGACACTGTCAGTGTTGTTGTCAATGGCACAAGTAAGCAATGTTTCATGCGATCATATTAAAAAGGAATTGCAATATCTTAGAGCCATTTGTTAAAGACTTTCCCCCCCTTCCCATTTACAGTGGTAAATAGTGGAATGATCCACAAGAGCAGTCTCCTCACTGCATCCTGTATGGTGCTGCTGTCATGGCTCATGTCAGGCCACCAATAACATGTCCTGATGCTCTCGTGGAATTCCTTTTGGAAATGTCTGCTGTGATTGGCTATGAAAAAAGGACGTTGTTCACACTAAAAATCCAAGAGGACCTTCTGGTAAAGTGCAAAGGATGGCTTCACAAGAATTAGATATTAAATTGGGTAATACACAAAACAATAATGAAGCATATTTGTAAAAGCGCATCTACTTCATCATTGCATAGTAAGTAGGAGCTGGAATCCCATCTATGATGGAAATAACTTGATCCACTGAAAGGTTAATGAGTGTAATGTGTGTCATTAATGAGTAATACCATATGAAACTGAGATAAGAATTTGTGATCTGTAATCTCTGCACTCCTTCTCACTGCACAGCTCCTCCATCAAATGGAGAGTTTGACTGACTGTGGGATAAACCTGAAACATAAACTATGTGAATAACGTCCTGTATGATTACCCAATTATGTTTCATATGTTTAAATCTACAGTCAAGCCCACAATTATTCATACCCCTGCCAAATTTTGACTTAAAGTTTCTTTTGTTCAACCAGCAAGTTCTTTTTTGACCAGAAATGACACAGGTGTCTCCCAAAAGATAATAAGACGATGTACAAGAGGCATCATTGTGGAAAAAAATATTTCTCAGGTTTTATTTATATTTTAGCAAAAAGTCAATAGCCAAAATAGCCAGGGGTATGAATAATTATGGGCTTGACTGTATTTATAGTGTGTGTGACTTTGCATTTATTTTGTATCATTACAATACAGCATAGTAATAATAAAAAAATACAAGTAGGTTATGCAAGTTAGGAATAACCCCCCCCCCCCAATGTATAGACTACATCAATGCCTTTTTCCTTTTAAAGAAGGTCCAAAAAAAGTCTGTCATGATATACTGAAACTGCTTGCATTAAACGAATTGAAGATCTATACAGAGAATTGAGCTCTGCTCTCTTTATTTAAACTTTTTTTTTCCAGCTCTGCTCAGTACTGTCAGTGTTGTTCAGGATGATAAAGATAGAACATACACCCAAAGGTATTGAGACATGTAATGTTGCTGTGACAAAGTGGGTGAGAACACCACTTGTCCATATTCTTGTTTTGATTTAATCATATTTCACATGTAATCTGCAATAGGCAAACATTTACTATCCCGGGTTTGTTTATGTTTTGCACTTTTACAGATTATATAATATAACATCTTGGTTTACGTCAATTCTTACAAGTAGTGATGGGTCCAGCAACACTGACGCACCGGCGCATGTATCAAGCTCACCTAGCGATGCCTGTATCGGTGCGTGCGTCGCTTTAAGAAAAAGTCACGTGATCGATACAGCTGCTATATCGTTCATTACCAACGCGCCAAGCTGTGTTTAAAAGGTACCGCATCCGCATCTGTCAACGGAACGAGTCGCCACCAAAAACCCCCACAAATTGACTCTCGCAAAGATAAATAAAAATACACATCTTTCCATAACAAAATGGAAATGTTTCTGCTGTGTGGGATCATTTTGATCTTTTAACTGCAAATAATTTGTCTTTGTTTCAGTGTAATCTATCAGAATAGGAAAAACAGCAATGTGACTTGCAGTGTAAATTATTTATTTCATTTTATACAGGATAAATGTCGCGTCTGTTCTGCGGAGCTTTCTTACAAACAAAAGCACCTCCTCAGTGTTACAGAGGCATTACAGAGCCAAACATGAAAATGAGGAGACAAACACACTGAGAATGAACACAGGTCGGCCTATATTGACACTGAACAGCTTTATCAACACTTTTTTTTAATTAATATGTGTTTTATTATTTTGAAATCAAGCATCTAGGAACACTGTTCTGGACCAGGCAGTCCTGAAGTTTATTATAAAGGACTGCCAACCCCTTAGTATTGTGGAGAGTGTCGGAGAGAAACATTCCAAGATTAGAGGATCCTTTAAGGTACCGGGGGAATAGGAAGACATCTTATCAGAACCTTTTCCACCCGACTTTACAGTTTTTGTGTACCCCAGCTTCATCTGTGCCTGTGAGTTTTCCAAAGCTGGGGAAATGGTGTGAAAAAAACCCACAATAGACTGAATGCAAAAACATTGGATAAACTGATTTTTCTGAATAGAAATTTATAATAAACTCTAAATCAATTACATTTAAATGGGTAATATTATATTCACAATACTTTCATTTAAATTTTTACTTTATGTCATTCACAATATATTTTATAGATATCTACAATATTTGCAATGTAAAACATATAAAATGATTCCATGGAAAGTACAATACCTTACAGTGTATACACGTATGACTATGTCATTGAATCAGTGTCTGTTGTGAGTCTCAAGTCAGTTCCCTGCAATGATATTTAAGGTCCAGCAGGTGTCAGTATGGAGCAAAACAGCAACACTGTGTCGACACAGTATCGATACAATTTGGGGAATGTGCTGAAACGCTTCACGAGGCCTCGTCTACCCATCACTACTTACAAGTTTGTTAAGTTAACATGTTATCTATTTCAACGGTTAATTTGTATTGTTTAGAGCTTACCTTACCGACCTGTCTTCTAGCAACAAAAGGAGGAAATGTAGTTTTACTTCCTGCTTTATACCTTCTGGGTTTATCTGAGGTCACAGGAAGAGACCAAGTGCAGGAGGGGAAGAACGCTTGTAATTTCATAAAGTTGATTTTAGAGTGTTTATGGATAAATAGATTTAATGTTGTAGTATGTATTGATTACACCATAGAGTTTATTTTGCCAGAAAAGAGTAGTAGAGGTTTAAATATAATTATGTTTATCGTACCTACCTACTGAATGGAATAGTCCAGAGGAGAAATTGTTTGGTTAAGTGGACTATTTAAGCAGAAGAACTCAGGTGTATGAGAGGAAAAGTTCAGGTCAGTGTAGCTGTGTGCAGTTTGACCTTAATTTCTGTTGATTTAAGTTCAGTTATGTTTATTTGAACGGAGTTAATTTGGAGTTGAGTTTCTTATTTGTTTCTTTGTAAATATTGTTTGGGTCACACAATGGTGAATAAATCACTTGCTACACTGGACAGCATCAGTCTCCTGCACTTCTTTGACCGCTTAAGTCAAGTCCTACCACATTTGGTGGCAGCAGCAGTGGGTTTCCAGGCCAATTAAGGAGTGGAGAAGATGTCTACCCGAGCAAAGAGAGGGCTTGTCCCAGAATGCAAAGCAGATGGTTTACAAGATGGCAGTGACCAACAAGGGGCAATAAGTGGCCATATTACTGGACAAGAGAATGTGGCTGAATTGTCCAAACTTTTGCAAACTCTGATGCAACAGCAGGCTGAAAGAGATGCTAAACTGGAGCAAGAGTACAAGCGCCAGGAGGATAGATTGAGGCAAATCCGGCATCAGTTTGCCCAGCTTCAACAGCAGGTGCAGCATGGCAATCAAGAGCACCAGTTACTTGAAGTACAAGCATCTACATCGGCTTCTTTGAGAGCACCTACTCCAGAACCATCTCCCAGCACACAAGAATCAAATAGGCTTGACTTGGAGCCAGTACATCAACCCAGTGAAGCACAGCTTTCAACACTGGTGAGACAATCAGGCCAGAAGGGGCCAAAAATGCAACCTTATAATGAAGGTGAGGACATTGAACATTATTTAATCACCTTCGAAAGAATTGCTCATGCTTGCCAGTGGCCGCAAGATGAGTGGGCTCTTCACCTAGCACCACTGCTAGCTGGTAAAGCACGTTCCGCTTATGTAGCCATGGATATTGATGACACTATGGACTATGCAAAAGTAAAGTGTGCTGTCTTGCAGAAGTATGAAATAAGTGTTGACACCTATCGAATGAGGTTTCGTTCTAATACCTTTGGAGCAGAG
Source organism: Oreochromis grahami (assembly GCA_029532605.1). Classification (NCBI taxonomy): domain Eukaryota; kingdom Metazoa; phylum Chordata; class Actinopteri; order Cichliformes; family Cichlidae; genus Oreochromis; species Oreochromis grahami. The sequence goes on along the minus strand of JAQSNX010005300.1, from coordinate 82,998 downwards.
GAAACACCAAGGGAGCTGCAGGTCCGTCTAAAGGAGTTGTACATCAAGTGGATGAATCCTGAAACAAAGACAAAGGATCAAATCGGAGATGCCATCATCATGGAACAGTTTCTCAAGGTTCTGAATCCTGATCTTCGGACGTGGGTTAAGGAACGTAACCCAAAGACTTCCAAGGAAGCAGCAGAACTGGCTGAAGCTTTCTTAGCAGCTCGTCGACCATCAAAAGATTTCACACAAGCTAAGTCAAATTCCAACATGCCATTGAACAAGTTAGGTGGTGGCACTGACTGGAAAGTTAAGCACACAAGACAGAACTGGTATAACTCAGATCCTGCCAGATCTGAGACAAAGAATAAAACCAATAAAGCATGTCATTTGTGTGGTCAACTAGGTCATCTTAGAGCTCAGTGTACAAAGATGTCTGTTAGTAAAAATTACATGTGTTCTGCTAGACAAACTGAGGTCAGTGAGAATCACAAAAATGAATTTGAATGCCAGCAACATGAGCCATCAATTGGGGTATTTGTTGCAGACAAACCCTGTGTAGCTCTGTTAGATTCAGGAAGTAATCGCTCTCTGGTTAGACAAGACAGTCTTCCTAGGGATGTGATCTTTTCAGGAGCAACAGTGGATGTATGCTGTATTCATGGTGATAAGGTATCGTACCCAGTTGCTGAAGTTGCAATTGAAGTAGAAGGCCAGTGTTACACTCTTTCAGTGGGAGTGCTGCAAACTTTGCCTTATCAAGTGGTGTTGGGCCGTGATCTCCCAATACTCACAGAGCTAATAACCAAGCATTCCTGTCAGGCTGAAGCCGTTGAAAGTTTGTTAGCGGTCACAAGGTCAAAAGCTAAGGAGCAACAGGTTAATGCTTCGGATTGGGATGAATTGCCTTTCGCAAATGAGGTTGCACCATTGGACGAGTCTAGCACTCGTTCTAAACCAAAAAAGAGCAAGAGACAGAGGAGGCATGAAAAGGTGAAGGGAACAAGAGTAGCTGAACATATTTTAGATCCTTTAAAGACTGAGTCTCTCCCCAGTGCTAGTCAGGTTGCTAGGCTTCAGAAAGAGGATCTAACACTTAAACCATTGTTCTCTAAACGTGTTCCAGAGTCAACTAAAGTTGAGGGAAGGCAGGAAGTGTTTGTGGTTAAGGGAGATTTGTTGTATCGCCGTAGCAAGATTGGTGACCAGTTGGTGATCCCCCAGAGTTTGAGATCTACCATTTTGAAAATGAGTCATTCCATTCCCTGGGCAGGACATTTGGGACAATCTAAAACATTTTCTAGAATGATTCCCAGATTTTACTGGCCCCAACAGTTCAGTGATACGGTTCAATACTGTAAAGCTTGCCCGCAGTGCCAGTTAACAGCTCCAGGCAGGAAAGCAGATAGAGCTCCGCTTATCAGTATGCCCATCATTGATACACCCTTTTCACGCATTGCCATGGACATTGTTGGCCCATTAGAGCAGAGTAAAGCAGGTCATAAGTACATACTTGTAGTTTATGACTATGCCACAAAATATCCTGAAGCCTTTCCCCTGAAGAAAATAAAGGCTCGTCAGATTGTTAACTGCCTGATTCAGTTGTTTTCCAGAGTAGGTATCCCAAAAGAAATCATCACAGATCAGGGTACCAATTTCACTTCCAAGATGCTCAAAGAAGTATACAGTTTGTTAGGGATCCAGGGTGTCAAGACCAGTCCCTATCACCCACAGACCGATGGCCTTGTAGAGCGATTTAACAAGACCTTAAAATCAATGCTCAGGAAGTTTGTGAATGAAACAGGATCAGATTGGGATCAATGGCTCCCATTTTTGTTATTTGCCTACCGAGAGGTTCCACAAAGTTCTACTGGATTTTCACCATTCCAGCTACTTTATGGGCATCCTGTCAGAGGTCCAATGGACGTTCTGAAAGAAGCTTGGGAGGGTTCAATGTCAGAGCAGAGGTTTAGTGAACTCTCATATGTCCTCAAAATGAGAGACAAGCTAGAACATTTCCAAGAACTTGCTAATAACAATCTGGCCCATGCGCAACAGCAGCAGAAACTAAGATATGACAAAGTGTCAAGAAGAGTCTTCCGTGAGGGACAGAAAGTTCTTCTACTGTTGCCAACTTCTGAGAGCAGTCTTCTTGCAAAGTGGCAGGGGCCATATGAAATCACAAAGAAGACAGGCCCAGTCACATATGAGCTTCATCTACCAGACCGTCGAAAGAATCATCAAGTGTTCCACGTCAATCTTTTGAAAGAGTGGACTGCCCAGCCACAGGACTTAACATCCATGTGGGCATGTACAGTTGTGGATGAGGAAGAGCCTCAGGAGCAGTACTTCCCTTCTTCAGCTGTCAAAACTGTGTTTCCAGATTTACACCATTTGCCTTTGGAAAGACATCAGGAGGTGCAATCGCTTATGACCAAAGAACTCTTCAGTCTAAAGCCAGGTCGTACACACCTCATTGAACACAAAATCACTTTGCATTCTCCAGACCAACAGCCAATTAGAGATACCACTTGCCGTATCCCAGCTAAGCTATTGCCTGAGTTGAAAAGTGAGCTGGAGGAGATGCTGGCTGCAGGAATCATTGAGCCATCGCACAGTGAGTGGTGTAGCCCTGTTGTGCTTGTACCAAAGAAAGATGATCCTAAGCTTAGATTTTGTGTAAACTTCTCTAAGTTAAATTCTGTGTCTGCTTTTGATCCTTATCCAATGCCGAGGGTTGATGAACTAATTGATCGTTTGGGAAATGCTAAATTTCTGACTACCCTTGACCTCTGTAAAGGTTATTGGCAGGTTCCCTTGACAGACTCATCTAAGGACTTAACAACATTCAGAGTGCCAAGTGGACTGTTTAGATTCACAGTAATGCCCTTTGGTTTGCATGGAGCGCCAGCTACATTCCAGAGGTTGGTGGATCAAGTGTTGAGGGGTGCAGAACAATATGCAGCTGCATACATTGATGACATTGTTGTTTTCAGTGGTACATGGGAAGATCATCTGAAACATCTTGCTGATGTGTTTCAACGTATCATAAATGCTGGACTTGTCATAAACGCCAAGAAATGTCACATTGCTAAGCCCGAGGTACAGTACCTGGGTTATGTAATAGGGGGTGGAGGTATTCGCCCTCAGGTGGGAAAAGTGGATGCAGTGGCTGCAGCACCCTTGCCAAACACAAAGAAAAGGTTGAGATCATTTTTGGGATTAGTGGGTTGGTACCGTCGACTAATTCCAAATTTTTCATCAAGAGCAGCGTTATTGACTGACATGACAAGAAAATCTAGTCCTATAAAGGTCAGGTGGACGAAAGATGCTGAGAATGCATTTAATGATTTGAAAGACTGTTTGTGTCAGAAACCTGTTTTGCAGTGTCCAGATTTTAACCTTCCCTTTACAGTACAAACAGATGTTTCTGAGGTGGGTCTGGGAGCTGTTTTACTGCAAGGAGAAGAAGGTCAGCAGTTGCTTGTCCAGTACATCAGTCGAAAACTTTTTCCAAGAGAAATGAGGTATTCGACCATTGAAAAGGAGGCATTGGCGATTAAATGGGCTCTAGACACCTTACGATATTATCTTGTTGGGAAAGAGTTTGTTCTTGAGACTAATCATCGTGCTTTGCAATGGATTCATAATATGAAAGACACTAATGCCAGGATAACAAGATGGTATTTATCTCTCCAGCCTTTTCGTTTCCAGGTTCAGTATAGACCCGGACATAAGAATGTCATTGCTGATTTCCTTTCCCGTAACGGTCTTAAGTGGGGGGGGGGGGGGGTGTGACAAAGTGGGTGAGAACACCACTTGTCCATATTCTTGTTTTGATTTAATCATATTTCACATGTAATCTGCAATAGGCAAACATTTACTATCCCGGGTTTGTTTATGTTTTGCACTTTTACAGATTATATAATATAACATCTTGGTTTACGTCAATTCTTACAAGTTTGTTAAGTTAACATGTTATCTATTTCAACGGTTAATTTGTATTGTTTAGAGCTTACCTTACCTACCTGTCTTCTAGCAACAAAAGGAGGAAATGTAGTTTTACTTCCTGCTTTATACCTTCTGGGTTTATCTGAGGTCACAGGAAGAGACCAAGTGCAGGAGGGGAAGAACGCTTGTAATTTCATAAAGTTGATTTTAGAGTGTTTATGGATAAATAGATTTAATGTTGTAGTATGTATTGATTACACCATAGAGTTTATTTTGCCAGAAAAGAGTAGTAGAGGTTTAAATATAATTATGTTTATCGTACCTACCTACTGAATGGAATAGTCCAGAGGAGAAATTGTTTGGTTAAGTGGACTATTTAAGCAGAAGAACTCATGTGTATGAGAGGAAAAGTTCAGGTCAGTGTAGCTGTGTGCAGTTTGACCTTAATTTCTGTTGATTTAAGTTCAGTTATGTTTATTTGAACGGAGTTAATTTGGAGTTGAGTTTCTTATTTGTTTCTTTGTAAATATTGTTTGGGTCACACAATGGTGAATAAATCACTTGCTACACTGGACAGCATCAGTCTCCTGCACTTCTTTGACCGCTTAAGTCAAGTCCTACCACAGTTGCTATATAGATTACTATTGATTATTGACTTCAGGGCCTTTTATTAATTGCCTTGAATCGCTTAATTAAGGGCAACTGTACACAAGCTCAAAAACACTTTTTTGGATGGAGCAAGAAGACCACTCATGATATCAAGTGAACTGCAGAGGTACAATGAAGTATGTTGTAAAAAAGCAAAAAAGGGAAGATTAGCAACTGAGAACAGAAGGCACGTTAAGAGAAAAATAGGACATCTAAACACATGATCAAACTAAAGAAAAGTCAAGAAAAGGCATGAAAGACCACTGTAGACATTAATATGATTGAAAAATTAAACCGATAAACTTAAAGCGCACCTTTTAATGGTGGGAGAAAAGTGGTACCAGCAGGACATAGTCCTTGAGGCAAAAACAACAAGGAACCCCAACGGCATGGGAACACACAAAGGTAAGAAACAGACACCTTCATAAACACAAACCACAAAGAGAAGGCCCTGACTAAACTGTGTTTCATTGCTCTAATTATCCTTCAGTCACGCTGAGTACTCATTAGGGGAAAAAATAACAAAGATAGTAAATAAATTACGGGAACACTACAAACTTAACACCAGAGAATAGACTTGAGCAAATGCTGGGTCATGTGAGGTGCTGTGGCAGGCAGGACCCAAATGCAGGACACAGCGTGCACAGGAATAACTCAAAAAGGCAGCTTTATTTGCTGTGAGAAAAAGAGACAAAACCTAAACTCACGAAAAGAAAACCTAAACTGGAAACTCGAAGCTAAGAACTTGGGAAAAAACTAGGAGAAGCCAGGGATAGGGAGGAAACAAGGGAAGTAGAAACAGATGGGAAGCACAGCTGGGAGAGATCAAGCATAACAACACGGGGAGGAAGCAAAACTAAATACACTAACATAGGACGCAAGACTGTTAAAGTAAAACAGGAAACATGAGAACGGCACAGAGACACGGACTTGAGACAAGGAGACATGACTGATGAGGGAGACGGGGGATGGTCTGCACACAGGAGATGTATGAACATAGAGACAAGAGAAACTGCACATAAAATGTGTAATACAGTGTAGGCATAGCATAACAGAACAGAACAGAACAGGAACCTAGGGACTAGAAACTATTAAAGTATAATAAGAAAAACAACCAAGAGAGCCAGAACCATGAATAACAATGAATCAAAGAATATTACTTAAACCTGAAACACAAACACTGGGTCACAGACCCAGCACCATGATAACCTTAAGGAACAACTATACTTTCATATAAAAAGAACCCCCCTCAAAATAGTAACTAATACTCAAAATACTAATGAACATACATGAAAATGAAACCAATAAACAAACTAAGAACCAAACAGAGAATAATACATAAACAGTTCTTTAACAGTTCCTCCTGTGAGCCTTTGGGGTCTGGTATTTTGTGGATTGAGGGGCGGTCACAAGTGGATGTTGTTGGGTTTAAGTCAACCCTGCTGGTAAACAGAAACTGTTACTGAAAGCAACCACACAGACACCACAATAGTTTTACTTGCAAAGGGAGCGTTGGAGAGCAGTGCTGCTACTCGCCTGTCCAAGCAACTCCAACTCCTCTGCGTCCGCCTCACTATTTTATTGACAACAGAGGTTACACATAATTCAGTTAACCACATGACAGTTTTAAGCAGGCATGTGTGTGTGAGCAAAGTATACACCTGTGCGTGTGTGTGTGTGTCACTTCCTCACCCTGGTCACCTCTTTCAGCTTATCTGGTGGTACACAGAGATGTTCCCAAGCCAGCTGAGAGATAAAAACTCTTCTGGATTTGCCCCTGACTCACCTCCCGGAAGGATATACCCAGAATACTTCACCTAGGAGGCATCTTATTTAGTGGCCTGAACCACCTTAACTGGCTTGTTTTGATACGGAAGAGCAGCCACTCCACTCCTCTCAAAGATTGAGCTCCCCACCCTATCTCTAATGGAGAGCCCAGATACCCTTTGAAGAAAACTAATTTTCTTTGAAAATCCACTCATGGAAAAACTTGGTCATTTCATACATTCATATAGTCGGCCTCATTTTTGGGCACGTAACCCTGCTGAGCCAGGTTAAGCAACCTACTGCCTACAAAGTTTTGCACTGTAGGCACCAGGCATAATAGATGTATCACTTCATCTGTGTCTCTTCTTACAGTACATGTACACACCCATGAATTCATTATTGTCAGGCTGTCCTAAAGATTCCCTGAAAAACCTTCAGTTGATCCAAAATGCTCCATTGAGACTACTGACAGTGACTAGAAAGAGAGAGCATATTTCTCTGATTCTGGCTTCTTTCACTGGGTCCTTGTTAAATCCAGACATGAATTTAAAATCCTTTTTCCTCACATACATCTTAAATAATCAGTCACTATATTATGTTAAAGGCCTCAGAGTACCATATCATTCCACTAGAGCACTCTCAGACTGCTGGCTTACTTGTGGTAAGGTATTTAAAATTAGGATGGGAGGCAGAGCCCGGCCTCTCTTCTGTGGTACTAACCCTAAGTTTGGATTAGAGAGAGTGAAGGAGAGAGACACCCTCTACTTTTAAGGATAGGCTTAAAACCTTCTTTTTTGATAAAGCACATTGTTATAGCTGGATCAGGGGAACCTTCCTTTAATTACAATGCTATAGGCCTAGGCTACTGGGTTTCCCATGATGCACTTTCCTTTTTTTTACTCGGTATGTATTTATACACCTCTTTGCATCTAATTTCTTTGTATTAGTTATTATTAGTCTCTGGCTCTGTACCACAACAACAGTGTGTCTTTTGTTCTGTGTCACTCCCCTCACCCCTAACTGGTCATGGCAGAGAAGGTTTCTTCCTGTTAAAAGAGGATTTTTGCTTCCCACTCTAACCAAGATCTTGCTCATAGGGGGTTTGATTGTTGGAATTTGCACTGTATTACTTCAGATTGTAAGGTCTTCCTTACAATCTGAAGCTCCTTTAATCTTGAATTAAAATTGAATTGAATGGAATCACTCTGGATCTACTAAAACAACAATAGTGGAAAATGCAACACTTCCTTCTTCAGCAGCTAGTGCAGAAACAACAATAACTGTGAGAATGACAACAACTATTGAAGCACATATATCTGCTCCATATATGTTTGTTAAAAGTTCATCTGCTTATATTACTATTAAACTTGGTTCAGTGCAGCTTGCCTGTGTTTTGAAAAATTTAAATTGTGATGCTGGTGAAGCAGTTAGTTGTTACTCTAACATATAACAGTCCTTTTGTTATTTGATGAACAAAAGATGATTTAAATTACACAGTATTTTAAAATGTATTTGCCTTCATTTACATGCTACCTGTCAAAGAAAAAACAAGATCCATAACTGCTTTTGCCTTTTCTGGGCCTTAGTTAAAGAGGCTAACTGGAAAACTGTTTTCTGGTGTGTTGACTAAAGAATTTTAATCTTTTTGAAAATTGTGGTTAAAGAAGACAGGGATGATCATTCAGCGGGCAAGACATGGTCCTCATGAGCGCACATCTCATAGGTGACTTGTGAGGACAACATCAGTGTGAAATTTCAGGGTAACATGTTAAATAGTCACATCAGAATGTAATTGGTACTCACTGGTCTCATTTTCCACTAAGAAGGTTATGAAAGGATCATTTTAAATAAAATCACGGTCTTTGTCCAAAGCTACCCTAGACATTTTCAGGCTTAAACAGCAAAGATGGTGATAAAAAAAATTACATAAAGAAAATTTCTGTGCACATAAATTCAACTCACTAAAAAAAACCCAAGCAAGAAACAAACAAATGATATAGAAAAAGAAATATTGCTCATTGAAACAAACTTTCTTGAAACTTAATCCAACACTGAAATTTAATTTTTAGCAAGCTTCACTACCTGTTGACCTAAAATGGATTCAGTATTTAAATCAATTTGCATGACTTTTAAATAACTACTTTGAATAACAGCTCGAGGTTAGAAATATTTATATTTATTATGACTTCCAAGGAAGTTCTTTTGTAATACAAAGTTCACCACTGACTCATGGAACAAAAGAAGGGTATATGATAAGGGACAAAGCAAATATATATTGACAGGTAGTATATTTGTTCTCCATTAAGGTCCTTCAGCTTTTCGGTTCAGTGTATATGTATGTGGACAGTTGCATAAGGTAAAAGGGTTGCAATTTAGACATATCACAGATAAACATCAGATGAGAATCAGTAACTTTTCAACTTCTATTCTCATTTTGGGTAAGTAAATTTCTTATTATTTCTACCGACATAGGCGAATGTCTTGGAAATGAAAAATAAGCACATATTTAAGAAAATTACTGAATTAAAGTTAGATTACAATCTAGAAACTCCCAAATTTTGCTCTTTTTGCATGAGATTATCTACTGATATTGTTGTTTCTATGATACAACTTGTCATACTTGTGCAATCCAGCATGAAAGTTTAATGAAAATGACATGTTCTTCATTTTTGTGATTATTTCATGTTAAAAGGATTTTATGTGCTTTATTTTTCAGTACTGTGAAATTCAAGTATATATCATTCATAAATAGTCACTATTGTCCTTTGCAAGTTGAATTTTTTTATTAGTGTGCACTCAAATATGACTCTTTGCATAAGTACTCGACTTCTTTTTTCTTCATAGTTCGCATGACCAATATGCAAGTTACAGAAGTTCTGTGCCAAGTTACATAATTTGATTTATTTTGATAAAAGACTAGTGAAAATTTCATTCTTTAATTTTTGAAACCTTTTGACATACTCATGTATATAAACACACAAAGGTAATAAACATTGCCGCAGATTTCAATATGCGGAAAAATCCCTTGAAAAGGGAACAAACTACCATTTTTCCAAAAAATATATCTAGTCACTATTTGATAAATTAAGCTAAAATTTATCAGCTGTCATTATATATGTTTAAACTTTATACCGTCAAATTTATGCCGTCAATCTATGCGATTTGGAGATGGTTGCGCAACAAATGTTCCAAAAAGTAGCTGATTTGAGGTGGAATAACTTAAATGTCATAAGCAAACAGGTAATGTACATGTTTACAAATCTTATTAGTTTGTGTTTGTTTGAACGCCACATCAGTGAAAATTGATGTTTAACAAAAATAAAGTTTACATTTTGTTAAAGTTAAAACAGACAAAAACCACAAATAGCACAAAATGTTATAATTTCACAGTATTAGTGGTTACATCTTTTATGAGGGTTCACTACAATGGATATTACTTTTTGATTTGACTGATTTTTTAAGCCCTGGTTTGGAGCTGGGATGAGACAAAATACCTTTGGTGTATATGAGGGTATAAAAAAATCTACCAAATCACACAAGCTGTGTCACGGATAATGGGAAAACACGGACTAGTCCAAAAAACAATTTACAGTGCCCAAAACAAAGCAAAGCAAAGTGCAAAGTCCAATAGTGATCTCCTCCAACTCCCAGTGGTGCATAAGTGAGTTTCCACAGTGATACTCCGAGTGAGTTTCTTTTCTCCTTCGAGAGCTTAATCCTGCGGGCTCCTTCTCTCAAACCTCCTGCTCCGTGTTTCCTCCTCCTGAAAACGAGCGACACAACACCGGTGAGAAGGCTAGCCGGCTAAAGCTAAGTTGAAGTTTACAACACTTTTAACTACCGAGCTTCTAGTACAATCCAGCGTCGACTGCCGTCTGGACACACAGTTAAATACCCCAGCTCATGACGAAGGATGATCAGTGACAGCTGGGTGGTTGATTAGGTGCAGGTGTATCAGCCGCTGGGTGGAGACAGCAAGGGTAGGGAGGAGGAGAGAGAGACACACACACACACACACAGGCAGGTCGCCCCAGGAAGGACCGTCTGGTCATGACAGTACCCCCCCTCTAACGGGAGCCTCCGGGCGACCCACGAAACTTGTCCGGGTGCCGACGGCGGAATTCTCTCACCATACCGTGATCGAGAATTGCGGACCGCGGCACCCAGGAACGCTCTTCCGGACCGTACCCCTCCCAATCCACCAGAAACTGGAAACCCCTACCGCGGCGCCTGGCATCCATTATGCGAGTAATGGAATAAGCCGGAGCACCAGCGATATCCCGGGTGGGTGGTGGGGGCCCGGGAGGCGGGCACAACGGGCTGGTCCGGACCGGCCTAATTTGAGAAACGTGAAACACATTGTGTACCTTCATGTTGTGCGGGAGGGCCAGCCGGACAGTCACTGGGTTCAGGACGGCTTGCACAGAAAAGGGTCCAAGGAACCGGGGAGCCAGCTTCTTGGACTCAGTCCGCAGAGTGACGTTCCTAGAGGACAGCCATACCTGCTGGCCCACCCGATAGGCCGGTGTAGGGACGCGGCGGCGGTCAGCCAGTCTCTTGTTTTGTGCGCTTGTACGCAGTAAAGCCGCTCGGGTCGCCCGCCAGATCCGTCGACAGCGTCTCATGTGATGTTGTACAGAGGGTACGGCCACCTCCCCCTCCGTGATGGAGAGGAGCGGGGGTTGATACCCCAGGGATGCTTCAAAGGGAGAGACACCCGTAGCGGCCGACGTGCTGGAGTTATGGGCGTATTCGGCCCACGCCAACTGCTCACTCCACGACGACTGGTTGGAGGACACGACGCAGCGCAGCATTGCCTCCAGCTCCTGGTTCGCTCGCTCAGTCTGCCCGTTAGTCTGCGGGTGAAAACCAGAAGACAGGCTGACCTGGACCCCCAGCTCGGTACAAAACATCTTCCACACCCGAGAGGTGAACTGGGGCCCACGATCAGAAACAATGTCCAGAGGAATGCCGTGAAGGCGAAAAACATGCTGGGTTAAGAGCTGGGCAGTCTCTAGAGCGGTGGGAAGTTTGGTCAGGGCAACAAAATGGGCAGCCTTAGAAAACGGTCAATGATGGTGAGTATGACAGTTTTACCAGAGGATGGCGGGAGACCCGTGATGAAGTCCAGAGCGATGTGCGACCAGGGCCGGCTGGGGACGGGCAGTGGTCTAAGGAGTCCCGATGGAGGAGAGTTGGACGTCTTATTTCGGGCGCACACAGGACATGCGGCCACATACTCCCGGACGTCCTGAGAGAGAGAGGGCCACCAAAACAGCCTTTGCAAAAATGTGACAGTTCGATTCCTGCCCGGGTGGCAGGTAAACCGTGCAGTGTGTGCCCAGTGGATGACCTTACCCCTGACCGCTGAGGGAACATACAATCTACCTGCTGGACCGGTGCCGGGGTCAGGCTCTTGTTGCTGGGCATCTCGGACCACCCTTTCTATCTCCCAGGTGAGGGTCCCCACAATGCACGAGGCCGGCAAAATGGGCCTCTCCTTCTCCTCGGGGTCCGTGTCTGGCGCAAACTGGCGCGATAGGGCGTCTGGTTTCGTGTTCCGGGACCCGGGCCTGTAGGTAATGGTTAGGTTAAACCGTGCAAAAAACAATGCCCACCTCGCCTGTCGGGCGTTCAGGCGCTTCGCCCCTTGGAGGTAGGCAAGGTTCTTGTGGTCCGTCCACACGACAACAGGATGCTCGCTCCCCTCCAACCAGTGCCGCCACTCCTCCAGCGCCAACTTGATGGCAAGAAGCTCCCGGTCGCCCACGTCATAATTTCTTTCGGCCTGAGTGAGACGACGGGAGAAAAAGGCACAGGGGTGTAATTTACCTTCCTTGCGCTGAGAGAGAACCGCCCCAACTCCCGAATCCGAAGCATCCACTTCCACCACGAACGGCAGGGCGAGGTCGGCCTGGGACAAGATGGGGGCCGAGGCGAACAGGCTCTTGAGACGGTCGAATGCTTGCTGAGCTGCTGGGGACCACAGGTACGGCTGTTTGGGTGACGTAAGTTGTGTGAGAGGCAATGCTACCTTACTGAAGTCCCGGATGAAACGTCTGTAGAAGTTGCTGAACCCCAGAAAACTTTGCAACTTCTTCCGGGAGCTGGGCACAGGCCACTCCAACACAGCTTTGACCTTAGCCGGGTCCGCTCGCAACTGGCCCTGTTCAATGATGAAACCCAAAAAAGAGACAGTTGGGGCATGAAACTCACATTTCTCCGCTTTACAAAACAGCCGATTCTCCAGCAGGCGGCGCAACACCAGTCTCACATGCTTAACATGCTCAGCTCTGGACCTGGAGAAAATCAGAATGTCGTCAAGGTAAACAAACACGAAATGGTTCAAAAAATCTCGTAGAACATCATTTACCAGGGCTTGGAAGACAGCAGGGGCGTTTGTGAGTCCGAACGGCATTACCAGGTACTCAAAGTGACCCAGATGGGTGTTGAAGGCCGTCTTCCATTCGTCCCCTCGCGATGCGGACCAGGTGATAAGCATTGCGGAGATCAAGTTTGGTGAAATGGGTGGCTCCTTGAAGGAGTTCAAAAGCTGAGGCGAGCAGAGGTAAAGGATATTTGTTTTTGATGGTGATTTTATTCAGTCCCCGATAGTCAATGCAGGGGCGTAGGGTCTTATCCTTCTTTTCAACAAAAAAGAAGCCTGCGCCCAAGGGGGAAGTGGAGGGGCGGATGATGCCGGCTGCCAGGGAGTCCGTAATGTAGCGCTCCATAGACTCACGCTCAGGTTTAGAGATACTATAGAGTCGGCTAGTGGGCAAGGGGGCGCCTGGGAGCAAATCAATCCCACAGTCGTACGGACGATGGGGGGGGTAGCGACTGGGCCCTGTCTTTGCTAAAGACTTCACCAAGATCGTGATATTCAGCGGGCACGGTTGACAAGTCGGGGCGAGTGGGCGGCCCCGCAGGATCATCTGACACACAACCCGGCACCGCAGAGCGTAAGCACTGCTCATGGCAACGGGTGCTCCACCCCACGATACATCCCTTGGCCCAATCAATCTGTGGATTGTGTCGCTGGAGCCAGGGGAATCCCAAAACTAAGGGTGTGTCAGGTGCCTTGAAGAGAAAAAAGAACATCTGCTCAGTATGATTGCCGGAGAGGGTGAGTGTGATTTCTTGCATGCGGTGAGTGACAGCAGCTAACGGTCTGCCATTAAGCGCTGACACTCGAAGCGTTTCAGGGAGAGGAACAACAGGCAAACCCATCTTGCGGGCCAAAGCCTCATCCAAAAAACTTTGTTCAGCTCCCGAGTCTATTAGTGCATCACAAGAATGGGTGCGGGAAAAAAAACGTAATTTAGCGGGGCAGCTGAGGTGGAGGAATGTATTAACCGGCGCACCCGTCAGTATCCCCACCTTTACTGACGGGCTGAGTCTTTTAGCCGTGAGGGACAGGCGTCCGCGAAATGCCCCTTCTTCCCGCACGCAAAACACTCACCCACCAGCTGTCTTCTGCTCCGGGTGATTTTAGTCCGCCCCAGCTGCATGGGTTGCTCCTCGTCAACATGTGAATCCGGTTCCTCCTCTCTCCACTCGAGAGACGGGAGTCCAGTTGGAACTCCTACGCCCCCTACTGACCGTTGCCCCTCTCCGGTCCGCCTGCCAAACTCCCGCATATGGTCATCTAGACGGATACACATGTTAACTAGGGCACTTAGCGATTTAGGGAGCTCTTTAGTGGCCAACTCACGTTTGACATTCTCATTTAAGCTGTTTAGGAATGCTCCTCGGAGCGCCTTCTCCTCCCAGCCGGTCTCCTCAGCCAAGATCCAAAAGTCCACGGAGAAGTCTGCCACGCTCCGCCGGCCCTGCTTTAAAGTAAACATGCGATGAGCAGCACTGTCAGGGTTAGATCCTTTGTCAAACACACACCGAAATTTGCTCAAGAAATCACTATATGAGATGGAGGGCTGGGCGCTCAGGACTGCTTGAGCCCATAGCAGTGCTCGTCCGGTCATGAGCTCAACCATGAGGGTGATCTTGGCAATATCAGAGGCATAAGCTCGAGTCTGCTGCCTAAAAATCAGAGAGCATTGAGTCAAAAACCCCCGGCTTTTGTCCAAATCTCCACCGAATTTTTCAGGTACAGGTAACGTGTGTTCTTGCTGTGGCAGAGGTGGAGATGGAGGAAGAGGACAGGCCGCTGCTACATTAAGAAGCTCTACTGGAGGTTGTGGTTGTGTAAGGGGCTCTGGTGGTTGAACGGGTGCTCTAGGTGTAGCTAGCAACATACCTTTCAGTTCAGATACCACCTGTAGTAGTGCGGACTGCTCCTCGGCCACATGCTGCAGCATTTTTTCATGTCGTCCCAACCGTTCAGCTTGAAGCGCGAGCTCGCGCTGGACGGGAGTTGAGTCCGCTGAGTCCATAGCTGGCTGGATTGTTCTGTCACGGATAATGGGAAAACACGGACTCAGTCGCGGAGCTCTGGGTGCGAAGCAAACAGTGCGTTTATTTACAGTGCCCAAAAACAATCTCAAAACAAAGCAAAGTGCAAAGTCCAATAGTGATCTCCTCCAACTCCCAGTGGTGCATAAGTGAGTTTCCACAGTGATACTCCGAGTGAGTTTCTTTTCTCCTTCGAGAGCTTAATCCTGCGGGCTCCTTCTCTCAAACCTCCTGCTCCGTGTTTCCTCCTCCTGAAAACGAGCGACACAACACCGGTGAGAAGGCTAGCCGGCTAAAGCTAAGTTGAAGTTTACAACACTTTTAACTACCGAGCTTCTAGTACAATCCAGCGTCGACTGCCGTCTGGACACACAGTTAAATACCCCAGCTCATGACGAAGGATGATCAGTGACAGCTGGGTGGTTGATTAGGTGCAGGTGTATCAGCCGCTGGGTGGAGACAGCAAGGGTAGGGAGGAGGAGAGAGAGACACACACACACAGGCAGGTCGCCCCAGGAAGGACCGTCTGGTCATGACAAGCTGAGCAATGGACTGTTGTGATCTCCTGTAAATAAATGGGCAGCCAGTTTATTAGTATTTATTTATTTTTTGTGACAACAGTGGAGAAATAAATGCATTATGTGAGTTACAGATTAAAAATATATTTTCACATGATGAATAATTGTATTGTTTAATTTTACAGGTTAAATGGAAAGCAGAATGATTGTTGAATGGCTTATATCTACGTTCTTGATTTTAATGGGTAAGATGGTGGCATATAGAAACACAGCAACAATCATCCCTGTGATATTCCTGTGATTTCCTGATCATTTACATCTATCATCTATACAGGAACAACGTCCATGTTTACGCCAATGACAATTACAGGAGCTGCAACCACAGCCACAGAAGCTCCAATAACAACAACAGCTCCAACAACAACTACTCCTTCCACAACTATCACCACAGCTACAACTACCACAGTAGTACCCACAACAACATCTACTCCAACAACTACTACATCTGCTGCAACAGCTAATATATCTACTCCAACAACTACTACATCTACTCCAGCAACTACTACATCTGCTCCAACAGCTACTACATCTACTCCAACAACAACTACTACATCTACTCCAACAGCTACTACATCTGCTCCAACAGCTACTACATCTACTCCAACAACAACTACTACATCTACTCCAACAGCTACTACATCTACTCCAACAACAATTACTACATCTACTCCAACAGCTACTACATCTACTCCGACAACAACTACTACATCTACTCCAACAGCTACTACATCTGCTCCAACAACAACTACTACATCTACTCCAACAGCTACTACATCTGCTCCAACAGCTACTACATCTACTCCAACAACTACTACATCTACTTCAGCAACTACTACATCTACTCCAACAACTACTACATCTACTCCGACAAGAACTACTACATCTACTCCAACAGCTACTACATCTGCTCCAACAACTACTACATCTGGACCAACAGCTACGACATCTACTCGAACAGCTACTACATCTACTCCAACAACTATTACATCTGCTCCAACAGCTACTACATCTACTCCAACAACTACTACATATCCTCCAACAACAACTACATCTACTCCAACAGCTACTACATCTACTCCAACAACAACTACATCTCCTCCAACAGCCACTACATCTACTCCAACAGCTACTACATCTACCCCAACAACTACTACATCTACTCCAACAACTACTACATCTGCTCCAACAACAACTACATCTCCTCCAACAGCCACTACATCTACTCCAACAACAACTACATCTCCTCCAACAGCCACTACATCTACTCCAACAGCTACTACATCTACTCCAACAACTACTACATCTACTCCAACAACAACTACATCTCCTCCAACAGCCACTACATCTACTCCAACAGCTACTACATCTACTCCAACAACAACTACATCTCCTCCAACAACAACTACATCTACTCCAACAACTACTACATCTACTCCAACAACTACTACATCTACTCCAACAGCTATTACATCTACTCCAACAACTACTACATCTCCTCCAACAACAACTACATCTACTCCAACAACAACTTCATCTCCTCCAACAGCCACTACATCTACTCCAACAGCTACTACATCTACTCAAACAACAACTACATCTACTCCAACAACTACTACATCTGCTCCAACAGCTATTACATCTACTCCAACAACTACTACATCTCCTCCAACAACAACTACATCTTCTCCAACAGCTACTACATCTACTCCAACAACTACTACATCTGCTCCAACAACAACTACATCTACTCCAACAGCCACTACATCTACTCCAACAGCCACTACATCTACTCCAATAACAACTACATCTACTCCAACACCTACTACATCTACTCCAACAACAACCACAGCAGCTCCAACAACTACCAGAACTACAAAAGCGCCGACTGCACCTGTCCAAGTTTTTCTGTTTCTGCAGTTCCTTGAACCATATGTACCTGATCTCACAGACCCCACCAGCAGTGTATATCAAGATCGCAAAAGACGAGTTGAAGAGACGGTGAGTAATATTTCAACTTAATATATCTTTTATTGACTGACACTTTATCTAGAGAACAAATCTAAAATCATACATTTTATTTCATTTAAATAGGCGTTTTTAGACAATGTAATTTTGAAGTTGTTTCACCATGTTTAAATTTTCTGTTTGTGTTAATTTCTTTGCAGTGTGATAGAATATACAAACCATTTCCTTCCTTCATCCGTGCCATTGTGATTCAGTTCAGGTAAAACATGTTTTTAACAGTGGTTAAGTTACTTCCCTCTAAATTATTATTTTAATTTAATTTTGAATGTTAAAAGTGCCATGTAACATAGTTAAACCATTCAATAATCTGTAATCATTATCTAACATCTGACTCACTTTCTTTCATGGCACAGTCTTGTTAGAGTCCAAACACGAGTGGATAGAACTGAGGCAGAGGTGGAGCTTGTGTTCAATCAAACAGCGCCCAGTGCACAAGTCCCAAATAATACTACTATTGTTCAAACTTTGAAACAGGCTATTAACAGTTCCAGCAGCAATTTCAGTATTGCCATAGTTCCTGACAGAATATCAGTAACTTCTGGTGAGTATCTGAAAATGTAACCAAAAGTTATTTTGACATTCGTGAAGGATAAAGACAATAGTTTAGGTTGTACACAGATATATATTAATCTATTTTTGATAAATATTTTATTGTTCCAGTCAATGTTACACCTGCTACACCAACTACTAATTGCACTATGACATCAACTGCTACCCCTTCAAAACCAGCATCAATAACTACGACCATCATTTCTACGCCAACAGAAGAAACTATTCAAACAACAACTGTAGTGACCCTGAAATCTGCTACAACTAATACTTTAGCAACAACAGTACTTGAACCAGCAACTTTTGTGGCTACTATGGCACAGGTTCCTACAGCAACCACCATGGTGTTATACACAACTACAACAACAATAGTGGAAAGTGCAACACTTCCTTCTTCAGCAGCTACTGCAGAAACAACAATCACTGTGAGAACGACGACAACTATTGAAGCACATATATCTGAAAACACATGTAAGATAAACTAATTGAAATGATAAGTGCTACATTTAAAGCTAATCAGCTAAATCAGCTAAAATTTTCTCATTGCTTTTTCTCTTCATTTCCAGCGTCAGGAGGATCGAGCCACAAGACACGTCTCTACACTGCTTCCTGCCTCATGTTGTTGACATGGCTATTTGCAAACCATCAATAGATAATTTACATTTGAAATACAAGCGCAGGAAAACAATTACATTTATTCCATTGTTATCAAAAACACAGCATCCTTGAATGGCTTAACTGTTGCGTGAAACATCATGAAAATCTAGTGATATCTGGTGAGCATTTCTGTCTTTTATTCCTGTATTTTAAAATTACTATTACCCATGTTTAAGTGCAGTTCGTCTTTGTTTTAGAAAATGTAAACTGTGATGCTTGTGAAACAGACAGTTGTTACTCTAATAAAAGTCCTTCTCTCACTTGATGAACCAAAAGATGATTTAAATTAGACAGCATTCAAAAATGTAGTTATTTTCACCATTAATGCTTAGTTACAGTATATTGAAATTACTGGAGAGTTCCCCCCCAATTGATGTATTAAAAGCTACCAAGGGATGACTCTTACATCACACAAAAATGAAATTTCTTGCTCCTCACTTTATCGTAAAATAATCACCAAAGCAATGGAGGTTTTATCTGTGTTAATTCAAGTCTGACATGCTTTTAATGTCGCTCTTGTAATGATCTGTTAATGCATATAATTTACGTGTGTGTTCACTTGTCTATACTAAATGACAGTTCAATAATGAGGGATCATCATAATGAACTGAACATGGTTTAGTGATAAACAGGATTTCCACCAATATATAAATTTCTATCTCATTGCTAATCGGACAAATATCTTTAACGTGCAACCTTAATTTGATTTGGGGTTTTACATGTATTACTACCTGTTACTTGTTTTAGATACATTTCCATCATAAAAAATGAATGCTTTGAAAAACAGCTCTTGCTGTGTGCGCTGCCTGTTTGTATCGCACATGTTCCTGCTAGTTTAGTTATTTGTATTTATCAGCAATAAAGCTGATAGAGTCCATTTCAGCCTGTGAGTCCTGCATCTTGGGTCTGCAACTCTGCCTACTGCACCAACATGAGTCGCCTCATTGTTCTGACACACAACACCAAACTATCCACAACACTACACACTAACTACACAAGACTACACATTCAGTACACACTCCAAACACGCTAAACGTCACAAATCTCTCACATCTCAAAACTCGCTCTCTCTCTCTTTTTCTGCTGTCTTTCTCGCTCTCTCTCTCTCTCTCGCCGTCACTCCTAAAACTTCCCCCTCTTCCTAATCAACCAAATGTTATGTTTCCAAATCATTTTTTGATTGGTTGATGCTGCATTTTTCCACCAACACGAACGGGCTGTTTTTTTTTTTTTTTTAAGCAGAGAGTGCTTGCTAGTGCTGTCCTTAGACGTTAAACGTGACGAAACTATTCAGAAAAAAAACACCGGGTATGTATCGTTTATCATGATTCTGGTTTTACGTGGCCTATCAATACAATTTAAAACTGGTATATATCACCTTGTTGCTTTGTAATCTTGAATTGGTCGTGTGATCGGCTTACCACGACTACTTTATTCTTCCTCAGCCAAACAGCAACACTCATGCGATTGTTTTGCTTGCTTAGCTTCACGTGTTGTGCCAAAAAGTGATCGTTTGCCAGAAAGTGATTGAACCCGCAGAAGCCAACGCACATGCTTAAAGCTGTAGCGCCCAGCTACTTCCATGAAACTGATATAAGATGTGGTAAGCTGAAGACAGCTTCCACCGTCTGTTTGTTGAAAAATAGTAATAATAACGCAACCGCACCGCATTTTGTTGTTACTAACGGTAACAGCGTTGTAACGATAGAAATTAGTTAGATGATTTGCTACTGAAAAAAGTAATGCCGTTAGTAACGCTGTTACTTGTAACGCCATTATTCCCATCACTGCACAGGGCTAATGCAGAGAGGCACTCACATTCACAATTATGGGTCATTCAGAATCACCAGTTAACCTAACCACGCTAAAAGCATGTCTTTGGATGGTGGGAAGAAGTCAGAGAACTCATGCAACCACCGGGAGAACATGCAAAGTCCACAGAGAAAGGCCTCTGCTAGTTGATGGAGTCAAACCCCTCAAGATCCTTATTGCTGTGTGAAAACAGTGCAAACCACTGCACCACCAAGCTGTCAATCCATACTTAAAAAAAGAGTAGGAAAGCTATGATTACCAGGCTTGATAAAGAATTTCTTAAATATTTTTGTCCTTGACAAGTTAAACTAGCAATAACGTGCACGTGGTGTGTATGCTTAGATATTCTTATTCTCATGTTTACACATATTTAACACACACATTGCAATATTGTGCTCTCTTTGTATTCTAATGTACATATTTACAAATTCTCACTCTAACATACATGCATTTTCATTTATGCATTCCTACATTTTGCTCTCATTCACATGCATTCAATATGCATTTAATCTCACAAATAATATATGTATGTAAGAAGAGAATGCATACATGTCTGAAGAGAATATATGTATGCAAGAGAATAATGTATGTGAATGAAAGAGTATAGTGGAAATGGAAGGAGTTTAATGGAAACGGAAGGCTGGGTGTCTGTACCGCTGTGATTGGCTGAGAAGCACGCGCGGGTCACTTTCAAGTGTCTGACAGCATGGAGGGGGGCGAAGAAACTCGAGTTCTTCAGCAAGCTATCGGGGTGTTAAGAAATATTTTATCATCTCCTGAAGCGTGACAATACGTGTGTCTGACAGAAGAATATATGTATGTGAAAGAAGAATATATGTATGTGAGAGTGACGATACGTGTGTCTGACAGAAGAATATATGTATGTGAGAGTGAAAGAATATGTGTGTGAAAGAAGAATGTATGTGTGTGAGAGTGAAAGAATGAATTTTGGCTTGTACGGCGCCTCATATGGCTTGACACCACCAAACACAGGCAGCAAAATACCAGAGCTAATATGAGTGAATCCTGCTTGTAACGTGATATTCAGAGCTGAAAAGCAGGCAGCATTCACAGCTTGTCTACATTTCAGCCTTTTCTGTTTGTGGATACATTACTGACATTATTTATTCATAGAATTGTCCCCCCCCCCCCCCCCCCCGGGGCATTTGGTGGCTCTGGGGTGCCTGACTGGGCATGGTTGCTGGCTTGCTTGGGCTTCTTCCTCTTGTGGTGGGGGCTCTGCTGGGATGGGGTGTTTTTCGGCGGTCTGGGGTCTGTGGCCCTTGTGCTGGGGGAACGGCCCACCTGCGTGGTCGGCTGGTCACTGCCTTTTGTCCCCCAACACCCCTACCCTTGGCAGTTGGACTGCCGAGACGGCCTCTCTCTTCCCTTGGCTGGGCTGGATGCATGGTTGTTTTTTTGATGCTGTGTATCAGTTGGAGACCCAGTAGCTCTGTTGACTTTACCCTCAACTTTTTCTCCCAACCCACATTCTTTTCTCTCTTTTTTTCTCTTTTACCCCCTTTCCCCTTTCTATTTCTCTGCTTTCTTCCATCTTCAATAATTTGGTCTTTACCCAAACATCTTATCTTAATTATCTTTCTTATTCAAATACCATCAGATGACACGAGCGATTACTGCCTCAAACTCAGTTAGCTTCAGACTTGAAGAAATATTAACACTAATTTTACCATAAACCTGCCAAGAACTTAAGTCTTTTATTTGACTTGTCAAGAGACCACTAGCAATCTGGAGTCAAAATGAGGAACAGAAAGAGTAACATAATTTATTTGTCCAGCACATAATCAAATGGAGCGACCTGTCAGTGATGGCTGGCAGGGAGACAAGCAGGGGCAGGCAGTCCTCCTTCTGATCAGAAGTTTATGTGTATAATTTACATGGTGTAGTTCTTGGACTCATGGGAATCCTATGGAGATGAAGGCCATTGGTTGATTATGGGTTTGTGCAGTCTCCTGATCTCCAGTGCATAATTTGGATAAAACAATGAAGTGGATGGCCTTATAGAAATAATCAATAATGGTTAGGACTGTGGTATTAAGGAAGTAGGGTAGCAGCCCAGTGACAAAATCCATCCATCCCAAAGTCAATGGAATAATCAGTCACACTTCTTCTTCCCTGTAGGAAACTAAAATGCTGTGAGCGGCAGCATCAGGATGGGATTCTTTATCAAAAACATTTTAAAACTTGTTAATGAAATCAGCACAAGTCAAACTACAATTTCTATTTATCATTTATTTATTTTGAACCAGTTTTAAAGCTCTGCCCCGAAGTAGGTTGACAATATGTACCATCCTGGCATGGTCTGACAAATATGTATGAGAGAGCTGTTTAAACACTAAACAAGCACTGGGTTAAAACACACCAGCTTCATTCAACTCACTCTGGAACACTTCAGGGAAGGAAAGAGGTCGTTCCTGTTGCTCAGCTTCAGTGGGTGGCAGAGGATACAGGGCAGATCATCCCGTGGTTCCAAAGGTGAAAATATTGTGGGTGAGGCTTTGGTTTGTGATCACAAAACTTGCAGCATCCTTACTATTTCAGCCACTTGTCATGGTGTTAGGTTGCAACAACTGGTTCTGGGTAAAGAGATTTACTTACTGCTTTAAGCTCACTACGTAAACTATTACTTAAAGTAGATTAGTAAGAGCTTTAAAACTATATTACTTACATTACTACATATATATATATTACTTATACTTACATATCTATATTATTGCTAATATATATTGTAATATATCTATATCATGGCTAAAGCCATTCTGGATTGATGCAAACTGCATTTCGTTGCCCTGTACCTGTGACATGTGCAATGACAATAAAGTTGAATTCTATTCTATTCTATTCTATTGTTGTGGAAGTTTTCCATTAAATAAAGCCTGCAGATGAGGGGTGAGCGGTAGCTAACATTCTTTAATCAAAAAACACAGAACAGAAAACCAAGCTTGTGGAGAGCCTGCATGACCGCGGGGTAGGTCAGCAGAGTCTCACTGAGCCTAGCATGGCTCTCAGTTAAATACCTTCTCCAGGAACAAAAGCTGTTTCACACCTTAAGGTTCACACTCCCTTGCTACCTCCCAGAGTCCTCGAAGAGACAAAAGACTCTTCCTGTGGAGAGGTCTGCTTCCCCCCAACTTCCTTCTTACAGTATGGGTGTCAGACATGTTAAAATCCAGTGGCACCAAGGCATTATACAATAAAATAATGTGATTAATACACAAGTAAAAGAAATTCCTTTACACTATTCTATTCTATTCTATTCTATATTATCAATGTCCTTCAGCTTATGATTGTTTACTGAAACAGTCCCTGCTAGTTCTTATAAACACTAGTCTTGTGTATGGTTTTATATTGTATAAATCAAGTGACAAATGTTGACTAAATAACTATATAAACAGCAGGTGAGCAGGTCTGGTGCAAGTCACTTGCTGCTGGTTCATCCCTGCATATGACCTTTTAACAAAGGCTGCTTAGTATAAACAAGGCAAAAGGGCTTTCGGCTTGTTTGTTCAAGTGTTTATGTAAGCTTTAGGTTATTTTTTTAGGTAAGCACAGCTGATGAAATCAAAAGGAATTTTTAGTGTGCAGCCACCTAAAGTCTTATGACGCCCAGCCCTGCAGGTACTGTAGGTTTTTCATTCTGATGCAGCCGATGTTGACACCGCATTTTAAAGAAACTGTAAAATAAAACTGGTTTTAAAAAATCTGTGTATGTGCACTTGTTATTTACTGGAAGTTTGTAGTGGCAAGGTGCAGACCAGGTTACTGTGTAAAAGCAAAAACCTAAACCGCCATGAATTTCCACAAAATAGTCAAAAATGTGGCTAATTGGATAGAAACCTCCACTAGGTGTCAGTGACGCCTTCCACTACAGCCAACACTAACAAGGAAGAGTATTATCCTTGGGAATCACCTTAAGGAAAAACAATGAGCTGTTGTATGCAATCCCTTTTATACCTTTAAATAGGTGAAGTAGAAAAGTCTTTGAAAACTCTGATTTGTTTGTAGAACCAATTTGTTGATTAAGAAGATTAAGAAGAAGAATGTGTCTTTTAGAGTTCATTTTAAAATTCTCATGTTTGTTTTTAAATGCCTTCACAGTCTTGTCCCGGCTTACCTCTCTGAGCTTCTTCATCCCCACACACCCTGTCGGTCTCTCAGGTCAGCTGCCCAGCTCCTCCTGGAGGTACTGAGATCCAGGAGGAAGCTCAGAGGGGACAGGGCCTTCTCTATCGTGGCTCCTAAATTATGGAATAATTTGCCCTTGCACATTAGAGAGGCCCCTTCACTGTCCACTTTTAAATCACGTCTTAAAGCCCACTTTTATTCTTTGGCTTTTAACCTCAGTGAGACTTGGGTTGTCTTTTAATTCCATCCATCCATCCATCCTCATCCGCTTTATCCGAGGTCGGGTCGCGGGGGCAGCAGCCTAAGCAGAGAAGCCCAGACCTCCCTCTCCCCAGCCACCTCATCCAGCTCATCCGGGGGAACACCAAGGCGTTCCCAGGCCAGCCGAGAGATATAATCTCTCCAGCGCGTCCTGGGTCTGCCCCGGGGCCTCCTCCCGGTGGGACATGCCCGGAACACCTCACCCAGGAGGCGCCCAGGGGGCATCCTTGTCAGATGCCCGAACCACCTCAACTGGCTCCTTTCAATGTGGAGGAGCAGCGGCTCTACTCTGAGCCCTTCCCGGATGGCCGAACTTCTCACCCTATCTCTAAGGGAGAGGCCAGCCACCCTTCGGAGGAAGCTCATTTCTGCCGCTTGTATCCGCGATCTCGTTCTTTCGGTCACTACCCACAGCTCGTGGCCATAGGTGAGGGTCGGGACGTAGATCGACCGGTAAATTGAGAGCTTCGCTTTTACACTCAGCTCCCTCTTCACCACGACGGACCGGTGCAGCGTCCGCATCACTGCAGCCGCAGCACCAATCCGTCTGTTGATCTCCGGCTCCCTTCTCCCATCACTCGCGAACAAGACCCCGAGATACTTAAACTCCTCCACTTGGGGCAGGAACTCATCCCCGACCCGGAGTGGGCACTCCACCCTTTTCCGGCTGAGAACCATGGCCTCAGATTTGGAGGTGCTGATCCTCATTCCCGCTGCTTCACACTCGGCTGCGAACCACTCCAGTGCGAGCTGGAGGCCCCCACCCGATGAAGCCATCAGAACCACATCATCCGCAAAAAGCAGAGATGAGATTCTGAGGCCACCGAAGTGAAAGCCCTCCGCCACTTGGCTGGATAAAGGGCAGCCCTGGCGGAGCCCATCGCCCACCGGAAACGAGTCCGACTTATTGCCGGCAATGCGAACCAAACTCTTACAACGGTTGTATAGGGATCGAATGGCCCGTAGCAGTGGGCCAGACACCCCATACTCCCGCAACACCTCCCACAGGACACCCCGAGGGACACGGTCGAATGCCTTCTCCAAGTCCACAAAACACATGTAGACTGGTTGGGCAAACTCCCATGCACCCTCAAGTATCCTTGAGAGGATAAAGAGCTGGTCCAGTGTTCCGCGACCAGGACGAAAACCGCATTGTTCCTCCTGTATCCGAGGTTTGACTAACGGACGAACTCTCCTTTCCAGCACCCTGGCATAGACTTTCCCAGGGAGGCTGAGGAGTGTGATCCCCCTGTAGTTGGAACACACCCTCCGGTCTCCCTTCTTAAAGATGGGGACCACCACCCCGGTCTGCCAGTCCAGGGGTACTGCCCCTGATCTCCACGCAACATTGTAGAGGCGTGTCAATTGTCTTTAATTGAAGTAGTTATTTAATTAATTGTTTTACTTTTCTTTTATTTGTTTTTTTATTTATATCTCATGTAATTTTATTTTACAGTTTCAATGTACAGCACTTTGTGTCAGCTGTGGTTGTTTTAAAGTGCTTTATAAATAAAGGTGATGATGATGATGATGATGAAGCATTTACAGTCATGGTAAGTATATAGTACACCCTCTTCATATTCTAAAGCTTTATTTAACCTAATCATTAGCAGGTCTTAGCTTAATAAAAGGGCATGTAAAGAGGCATTATTTATTTAACAAAAGCTAAGCAAAAATGCAGAAGCATTGTGTGAAAAACTAAGTCCAGTCTTACTGAATTAAAAGAGTAAGTGGCAGCCATAACCATCACGTTATCAAATGCACTTTATTAACTGATAATAAGTAAGTGTGACTGCCTTTATTAACAATTTATGGGTTTTACTGGTTTGGAGTATTCAGGTGTGTGTTAATGCAATACCAAAGAAAGAAAAACATCAGCTGTGTAGAGAAGCAAGTCACGCTGCTCATCAGTTTTAAGAGTGATTAATAATAACCCCAATGAATAATAATGAATAATGAATAATCCCAAAGATAGAGAATGCTCAGAGAAACTGCCACAAGCCAGGAGCTACATGCTAGACTCTAGGCTTCAGTTAATTCAGTGTTGCCAGTAATAGTTGATTTAAAAGCCAGAAATCCAGGTAAAATTTGTTTATTTGTGAATCAAAATCAAAAGCACTGTACAATAAGCATTGCTGTTTTATTTTCCTTCACTGCCATCATCTGGATTGCAAAAGAACATTACACAATATTTGTGGCAAACTGACAACAATGGGCTCTTTGTCCTGAACTGCAGCTGAACCGATAACAATAAAAGAGAAGCTTCTGGAACATAAAGTTTTCAGGGTGGAGCCACCGTCTTGTTCTTAAAAGTAGACAGTTAGGGTGAAAGTTAAGAACAGGCCAAAAAACCAATTATAACCCAGCCTGTATTTTGCTTGGGGATTGGCCTAATTAGTTTTCCAGTGGAGAAGCAGGCTTAGGTGCACTAATACTGTTTCTCACTGAATTGCATCAACAAATGAAGCTTTAGTTAGTTAAATGATGTGACTACAGGGCTGGAGGAAAATCTTCAGACTTGTGGTTTTCTTTCAGTAAAAAGAGACTTTTATGACTGTGCTCATCATTTCTACTAGGTAAATTGTATTCTCACAGACTTCACATTCATGTTTATATGCAGATTAATTTTCGTGCATATCTTGCTGACCTTGTATAGTCTGACTAAAAGACCTATACTCGCAGTTGAGTAGAATAAATTAATAATTTTAATAGTAAAATGAATTGCTTTGCTAAATGCCAACTGTTAATTAGGGGATTCGTAAAAATATGAAAACAATGTTGTGGATGTCATTCAGTCTAATAATTGCTGTCTGCTATGAGGGTGTGACGCAGTTTTGCTCTATTAGTCATATCCATGTGACACCTACGTGAGTACACACACACACCTACATGCACACAGACAGACAGACACACATACACACACACACACACACACACACACACACACACACACACACACACACACACACACACACACACACACACACTCTAGTGTGTGTACAAGTAGGTAAGTAGAGTCTCACGTCTACATAA
Source organism: Oreochromis grahami (assembly GCA_029532605.1). Taxonomy (NCBI): domain Eukaryota; kingdom Metazoa; phylum Chordata; class Actinopteri; order Cichliformes; family Cichlidae; genus Oreochromis; species Oreochromis grahami. The sequence goes on along the minus strand of JAQSNX010005300.1, from coordinate 55,174 downwards.
ATTACTGTCAGATGAAATTAAATGTAATAGCCAGTGGTACATTAAACCTTAAAATGGTGAGCAGTGTTTTGCTTTTATTCTGGGGATGAATAACCTTTGTGTGACAAAACTATATATGAATTGGTTCAGGGTAAATTTCTCTCATTTAGTAGTTGCATGTATATAAACCCTGACGTATAAAAATGTAGTTCTAATGTTAATTTCAGCTCTTATATGTGGATCCAAAACTGCACTCAGTGCACCATAATTTCCATGGAAATTTTGTTGCGTAATCTTTGATTCTGATTTTTAACACTGTTAGTTTCACTTGGCAGGCATACAGCTTGAAACAATGACATCATGGCAGAGAAATAAGTCTTCACCAAATAAAACACACCACTGTTTGTTTTTCATTGGTGTCTCTTAAAAATGTGTCTCAAGTTCCTCAAGTTGTATTCATGAATCATCGTTACTTCTTCCTGTCACAAAAGAACAATAGTGTTCACATGCTCAACTAACGTCATTGATGCTAGATGTTACCCGAATCTAAAGTGACAATGAAGATTTCCCATCAGCGGTTACTTCCTGAGTCAAGATCCAGCTCCAGACCATATGATGTGCTGCGCGTATAATTTGTATAAAAGAACAATGAGGCATCAAAATGTCCTTCAGTGATTTTTTTCAGCTATGTTCTCTCTGATAGATTTATATGCAGACAAATTCACTGTCCTATGAATTGAACTGCTTTTTGAAAAAAAGCAGTGCTGTTTAAATCCAGTGAATTAAAAACCCCAATGCAAATGTCATAACAAATTAAACTACTCTTCATTTTCTTCATTTCACTTCATGTCTTAGATTGACTGAATTGGCCCAGTCTAAATGCTGTGCTTAAGATAGCCTGTTTCAGTCTTATCCACATTCTTACTTTTAAATATTTTGTCAAGAGATTTATTCTAAATGACACTTCTTCAGCTGAGAGTCTAAGAGTGAAGACACACACACACGCTGCAGGTTTTACTTGCAAGGGCGGTCACAGAACGCTCACATCAGAGTGGGGGCTCTGTGAAGTGCACGCTCTGTTCTTGCACTTGTGTTTATTTATACACAAGAGAAATGAATACATTCGTTCAGTGACGTGAGCATGTGCGTATGTGATTGTGTGTGTGTGTGTGTGAGGTCAGAATTGCTTGTTCAACTTCTTACTATCGCTGTGGGAAGATTCATTTATATATATAGAACAATCAGTTCTAAGCAAGGAAAAGGTCATCATGCAGTATTCTATCACAAGTAAACTTATATCATTAAAAGCTTATACTGACTACTAAGTACAATTTTCCATTGACATTCCCTCCTGTTGTCAGCATAACTTTTAAGTGAGATATCAGTATGTAACATTTTGTTGTACATTTTCTGTCACATCATCATTAATCACACAAAGTCTTCATGTTCCAACAGGTCGGGGTCATCATCATCATCATTTGTCACGGCTAAGTATGCAGCTACAGTGGAAACGATTATGCGGTTAATCATGAGTTTTAGACATGGCAGGATACATGCTACAAAAACACAAAATAAAAGTAAAAATACTCCAACTCCGATGAGTAAGATAAGATAAGATAGAACTGTATTAATCCCTCAGGTGGGTTCCTCTGGGAAATTCGGTTTCCAAGTAGCACAGCACCGACAGAAGTTACAGAATGTGAGCTGAATACTATATATACACATATATAAATACAGAGACATATATTAATAAGAGTATACAAAAGGGATAAATAGAATAAATACGAATACAAGGGAATTGCAAGTATTTCAAGTATTTCAAGTCTATTGCACCATTGGTTATTAACAAAAAGTATTGCACAGTGAAAAGGCAGTAGTAGTCTTTTTAGCACCTGTAGCCAGGAGCCAGTGTAAAGCCAAGAAAACCAGTCACTTGTATTACTCACATAGTCCTGATTTTGGGCCTGCTGGATCTGTCTCAAGGCGTTCAGGGCGTCAGTCATGTTTGATGAGTGTACATTGTCCGGTATGTAAGTGCAGCAGGTGTTGTTGAAGAGGACACAAAGTCCCCCTTTCTCTGCTAGTATCATGTCCAAAGCTACTCGATGTTGCATCACTGCGATCCGTAATGATTTCCTTATTCTGCTGTTCATTGATCTTGCACGAATCGTTCAAGAAGAGTCCAAAGCGGTAGTCCAGAGTTTCGATCCTCAGCATGTTTTTTCCGATTCCCACCCAGGGGAACAACGTGTGGAGTACTTTCCGTCCGGTAGTCCACAGTTTGAGTTCCTTGGGTACGTTGCTACCCCATATCGGGTCATGTGGTTGAAGTTTAGGGAACGTTGATCTTCTTTTCCAGCGTGCTGTAGAAGTGGTGTTTACTGCGGTCATCCTGAAAGTGTGGTCTGACAGGAATATAGGAGCACATGTTCCTGTCCAGCCTGGGGGCAGTATGAAATATGCCCGTTGTCCACATAGCCAGGCCATTCCTTGCACCCAGTACGTGCCGTTAGAAGGTCCACTCATATTCACAGGGGCGCCCTCTCCGTGGCCTGCAGTTTGGACACAGTTTGTCGGGTTTCCAACGGGTGTGTTACCTTTCTCTTGTTGATAACACATGGAGTGGTTCTTCCCTAGGAGTTGGTCCAGAAACACTGGGAAGTGGATGGATGTATTCTGGTTTGTCACGTTGAAATCGATCCAGAAGAGTTGATCACATGTTCCATTACTAAGTCCAACAGCATGTGGAGAAACCCTCCAAAAATGTTGATTTGTTAGGCCATGTTCTTTTAACCCCTTAAAGCTTTTCAAAGCATTCTCAGCATAGAAATCACTGGTTTTTACCAAAACTAGAAAGAGTTTAATTCTGGTTCTCTTTCTCTGACAAATAAATTCTTCATTAAATCCTTTTAGGCTACTTGTTTGCTGCTATTAGTCATTCTTTGCCATGGGGTTCATAGAGGTGGTTGGTAGAAGTGAAACAGAAATAGAACACATAGATAATAGACAGGAAATATGTTGTGGCTCCTACAGGATGTTTTCACGTTATATAATTTCTACAGATTGGTCTTCACTGAAATTTCAATCTGTGTTAAACTTGTTATTTATTAAGGTGACTTAGGAGACAAACAAAGTCCACTATTCCACAATGGCGTGTTTATGAAAATAGGTTTCGATCAAATTTGTTTTGTTATATTATTTATCTACCACTTCAGAGTTCAGAAGCCATGGTAGAAGATTTTTGGACTGCCTTGAAGAAATTCTGGCAAACCGTTAGGCAATTCAAGAGGGGAAAGCGATACTCTACCTGCACTGTGTATAGTATGAGTAGAGCGCTGCTGACTTTGATTGAGGACATTGTCGAGTGAAGGAAGGAATACTTTGAGGACATCCTTAATCCCAATTACACGTCTTAGATAGAGGAAGCAGAGTCTCTGGGGATGACTCGTCCATCACTGGGGGTAGGGTCACTGAGGCAGTTAAACAGCTCCTTGGTGGCAGAGCGTCTGGGGTCGATGAGGTTCGCCCTGAGTTCCAGAAGGTTCTGGTTGTCATAGGGTATCTTGGTTGACATGCCTCTACAATGTTGTGTGGTGAACAGGGGCGGTACTTCTGGTTTGGCAGACTAGGGTGGTGGTTTCCAACATCAAGGGGAACACACTGCTCGGCGTACCCCAGGGAATGTCCATGCCAGACTGCTGGAAAGGAGAGTCAATTTTTCAGTCAAACTTATATTCAGGAACAATGCGTCCCGTTCGTCCTAGTCTTGGAACACAGTACCAGCTCCTTACCTTTTTGAGGATACAGTGGCTTGCAAAAGAATTCTGCCCCCTTGAACTTTTCCAAATTTTGTCACATTACAGCCACAAACATGAATCAATTTTATTGGAATTCCACGTGAAAGACCAATACAAAGTGGTGTACACGTGAGAAGTGGAACGAAAATCATACATGATTCAAAACATTTTTTACAAATAAATAACTGAAAAGTGGGGCGTGCGTAATTATTCAGCCCCCTGAGTCAATACTTTGTAGAACCACCTTTTGCTGCAATTACAGCTGCCAGTCTTTTAGGGTATGTCTCTACCAGCTTTGCACATCTACAGACTGAAATCCTTGCCCATTCTTCTTTGCAAAACAGTTCCAGCTCAGTCAGATTAGATGGACAGCGTTTGTGAACAGCAGTTTTCAGATCTTGCCACAGATTCTCGATTGGATTTAGATCTGGACTTTGACTGGGCCATTCTAACACATGGATATGTTTTGTTTTAAACCATTCCATTGTTGCCTTGGCTTTATGTTTAGGGTCATTGTCCTGCTGGAAGGTGAACCTCCGCCCCAGTCTCAAGTCTTTTGCAGACTCCAAGAGGTTTTCTTCCAAGATTGCCCTGTATTTGGCTCCATCCATCTTCCCATCAACTCTGACCAGCTTCCCTGTCCCTGCTGAAAAGAAGCACCCAGAACATATTTGACAGTGGGGATGGTGTGTTCAGAGTGATGTGCAGTGTTAGCGTTTTGCATTTTGGTCAAAAAGTTCCATTTTGGTCTCGTCTGACCAGAGCACCTTCTTCCACATGTTTTCTGTGTCCCCCACATGGCTTGTGGCAAACTGCAAATGGGACTTCTTATGGTTTTCTGTTAACAATGGCTTTCTTCTTGCCACTCTTCCATAAAAGCCAACTTTGTGCAGTGCACGACTAATTGTTGTCCTATGGACAGATTCCCCAACCTGAGCTGTAGATCTCTGCAGCTCGTCCAGAGTCAGGTTTACTCCTTCCATTTCTGAATGATCGTTTGAACAGTGCTCCGTGGGATGTTCAAGGCTTGGGAAATCTTTTTGCAGCCTAAGCCTGCTTTAAATTTCTCAATAACTTTATCCCTGACCTGTCTGGTGTGTTCTTTGGACTTCATGGTGTTGCTGCTCCCAATATTCTCTTAGACAACCTCTGAGGCCGTTACAGAGCAGCTGTATTTGTACTGACATTAGATTACACACAGGTGCACTCTATTCAGTCATTAGCAGTCATTAGAAATGCCAACATTGCCAGATCAAGCAATAGCTCAATCACCAGCTCAGCCATCTATTTAGCCACCAGATCAATCTTTCGCTCAACCACCAGTTCAGTCTTTCACTCAGCTGCCAGTTCAGTCTTTCATTCAGCAACCAGTTCAGTGTATGGTGCAGTCACCAGTTCAGTCTCTAGCTCAATCACCTGGCCTGCAAACACAGCATCCAGAGCCGGCTGTGAGCTCTTCTTCATCTCAGCCAGAGGTTTCTGCACCTGCTGGCCCTGCCTCATCTAATCCAGAAGTTTCCTCAACAGCAGCTCTCACGCTGTCATCAGCAGTTCCACCACCGGTGGCTCCCAGCCCATCGTCTGCAGCTTCACCACCAGTGGCTCCCACACTGTCGTCTGCAGCTCCACCACTTGCAGCTCCCACACCATCATCTGCAGCTCTTCCACCCGCCTCGTCTGGTCCTACACCTGCCAAGGTTCAACCAGAGAGGCTCCAGTCATGGTTTCGCCTGTGCCACAGTCTTCCTTATGGCCACCCTCTGGATCAGCTCCAGCGCCACCGCTTGCAATTTAGCCACCCACCAGAACTGATTCACTTTTGACTCAAATTTCTTTATAAATATTTACAAAATACATAATATTTAAAAGTGATAAAGATTTGTAAATTGAAAGTGTTGTGACTGAACACTTAAATGCTGCTGTTTTATTCTCCTTCACTGTGTCTACTTGGATTAGAAAGGTCATTGCACAAGACTTTTTTGTAAACTGACAGTGATCCACTGTGATAAGCAGTGGAAACACGAAAGGAGAACGACTGGAATGTCGAGTTTTCAGGGTTTCGTTTCTAAAAGGAGACAGTTAGGGCGGTAGGTGACAACAGGTTACCAAAACAAAACAAAAATTCCATGCTGTGCTGTATTTAACTTTTAGAGTGGCCTACTGGAGTTGCAAGTCACATTTTCTTCATTGAATTCACAGGGACTACAATTATGAGTCATCGATGTGTTAAAAAGTGTTGACAAGTAGACAGATGGTATCCGGTAAAACGAAGCCTCAACATTCCAGTGGGAAAACTGTCATTCTCTTGTATATGTGTCATCTGTCACACACGGCTGTAATCCCATAGTCTGAATAAAAGACTTATGCCTGCAGTTAAGTAAAAGAATTGCTTTGCTAAATGCCAGCTGTTAATTAAAGTGGATTAGTAAAACTATGAAAACAATGTGGATGTCATTTGGCAAATAAGTTCTTTATTAATCATATGCATCTGAAACATTCATGTGTACACACACACACACACACACACACACACACACACACACGTGCACATTCGTTCTTACTTAAATTGTTAGGTAATTTATGGTGGTATTGCTATATGAATTATTGTACTCGGCCCTGAAAATCTTAGAAATATGGTATCTAACCAGATTCTTACTCTGGATGGCATTACCTTGGCCTCCAGTAACGCTGTGAGGAACCTTGGAGTCATTTTTGACCAGGACATGTGCTTCAACGCACATATTAAACAAATATGTAAGACTGCTTTCTTCCATTTGCGCAACATCTCTAAAGTTAGACAAAATGCTCCAGCAAGAGTACTGACAGGGACTAGAAAGAGAGAGCATATTTCTCCTGTTTTGGCTTTCCTTCATTGGCTTCCTGTTAAATCCAGAATTGAAATCAAAATCCTGCTCCTCACATACAAGGTCTTAAATAATCAGACCCCATCTCATCTTAATGACCTTGTAGTACCATATCACCCTATTAGAGCACTTCGCTCTCGCTCTGCAGGCCTGCTTGCTGTCCCTAGAGTATTTTTTTTTTTTACCTGTCCCGTTTGGTTCTTTTGCCATCAGAATTATTGTCTAAAGGCGAAGAAAGATGCCCAACGGATTTACTTTACCAAATGGACCATCCCAGCCTTGCCGTAATGGTCCATTTGATTCACCTTTTATTGTTTATTTTATTTTCACTTGCTGAATACGGGACAGACTTAACTGGGGGAAAGAAAGGGGAGAAAGAAAGAGGGAAAGAAAAACAGCGGGGAAGAGGGACGGGGAAAAAGGGCAAAAAACCAAAAACCAACAGAATAAGCAGACAAAAAAAATACATATATCGATCACCTGGATCACCTGTTGAGAAAGAAAGAGAAAGCAAGCAGAAGAAAACGAGAGTAATAAACAACATCACAATGATCTATGGGAATATGACAGTAAATACTAAATGTTAGACATTATTGTGCAGCGCGTAAGATCGACAGCGCACAGTGTGCTTTGAGGTAAGAGCCAAAAAGGGTGTAGTTTGTGTGTGATCACCCGTGTGTACACCTGTGAGCATGAACGCGCTTGTTTTTAAAAGGTTCCTTCATGTAATGATCTGCTAGAGGGTGTGGGGGCCACCGCTCCGTCCTCCAGGGCATGACGCAGGTATGGAGGAGATCAAAACTCCAGACGTCCAGAGGCCCCCAGAACACAAGAGACCAAGGAAGACCAACAGAGGGGCAGCCGCGCCACTATCCCAGAAAGAGCTGAGGAGAGTCCCAGATGAGGGGTCACTCAGCAGCCGCGGGAGCAGAAGCCAGGGGGGTTGCAGTGACGTGCCCGTGAGCTCCGCCGGCAGCCAGCTGTGCCTGAGTGACCGAGCCCCGGGCCGAGAGGCCGAGGGCACCCCGCCTCCGAAGTGGCCCGAGCGAGCCCCAGGCTCCAGGCCCCGATAAGCAGCCGCCAAGGAGTGAGCCGGTGTGTACCTGGGCGCCCACCCCCGGACACAAAGAACCACCAATGCACCGATGTCTGAGGGCGTCCACCACCGGCAGGGGAAGTGGTGGGGGAGATAGGCCTCCAAACCTTGGAGGGCCTGAGATGTCCCCAGAGAGGTGGCGTCTGATACCCAACCTGACATATAGACACAGACATACAGGCACACACAGATACAAACATCCATTCCCACCCCCATGCTCTCATAGGCAATTATTCCACACTCAACCAACGCCGAGACAGACATAAAGAGACGCTGTACACACAATCACTCTCCCCAAGCGTACTCTAAGAACCGGGTCTGGGTACCCTTGCCCCTGGAGGGGGAAGCTGCACCCAGACCCAGGTGGTGTTACCCTTTTCCCTGCGGTGGGGAGAAGCAGGCCGCCCGACTCCACAGCAGCAGGGAGGCCCCACATTCCAGACCCCAGTCGGACGGCCAACTCCTCCTCCTAGCCCCCCCACTCCAGCAGGCCGCAGAGAACGGGGGTGTGTGAAGACTCCAAACCTCCCTCCACCCGCTCATATGTAGTGTTGATATATGTGTGTTCTAAGGTGCATTTAAAACCCAGGAGGGCATGGAGCTACCTGCCAGAGAAGCAGGTAAGCGCATAGTCCCTCCTGCTAGCCCTCAATGTCTACGTGTATTTAAAATTGAGAGGTGGGCAATGACGCCAGGGGTGAGGTGTACACCCTGATGGTAATTTGAATTCTGTGTGGCGTGTCCACCCCCAAGATCCTATATGTATGTGTAATGAGAGTGTGAGTAATGTGAATGTCTAAGTTGTGGGATAAAATTGAGGCAGAGGCAGCCAGAAGGGGACAGAGGGGGGGGGGGGTGCCTCCCCTGCACCCTGGTGACACACCCCTACCCCAAGGCCCTGCATGTGTGGGTGACTGTGGTGGAGCGAGAAGAGGGAGGCAGCTGGAGATGGGGAGGGAAGGAAGGCCTTCCCTCCCTCTGCAGGCCTGCTTGCTGTCCCTAGAGTATTTAAAAGTAGAATGGGAGGGAGAGCATTCAGTTTTCAGGCCCCTCTTCTGTGGAAACAGCTTCCAGTTTGGATTTGGGAGACAGACACTATCTCTACTTTCAAGATTAGGCTTAAAACTTTCCTTTTTGCTAAAGCATATAGTTAGGGCTGGACCAGGTGACCCTGAATCCTCCCTTGGTTATGCTGCAATAGATGTAGGCTGCCGGGGATTCCCATGATGCATTGAGTTTTTCCTTTCCAGTCACCTTTTTCATTCAGTATGTGTTAATAGATCTCTCTGCATTGAATCATATCTGTTATTAATCTCTGTCTCTCTTCCACAGCATGTCTTTCATCCTGTTTTCCTTCTCACCCCAACCGGTCGCAGCAGATGGCCGCCCCTCCCTGAGCCTGGTTCTGCCGGAGGTTTCTTCCTGTTAAAAGGGAGTTTTTCCTTTCCACTGTCACCAAAGTACTTGCTCATAGGGGGTCATATGATTGTTGGGTTTTTCTCTGTACCTATGAAGCGCCTTGAGGCGAATTTTGTTGTGATTTGGCGCTATATAAATAAAATTGAATTGAATTGAAAATTGAATTAAAATTAATTAAAAATATCAGCAGCAGAAAAAGTGGCATCAAAGCACAAGGTGAACCTTAGAGAATAGTGATAAGCTTTTCTTTATTGCAATGACCATATGCTTCTCTAAAGGTTTGCAGACACACATTTACTAGGAATCAAAAACACAGAGACACACACACGAATGCACAAGAACACATATACATGAACACACACCTAACTTACACGGGAGATACAATGTGGTCAGAACCCTTCTCTTATTGTTAGAAAGTGTAAAAAAATAAATATTATTTTTTTATGTATACCTTATTTTACTTGACATTACTGTACTTATGTTCATTTAGTTATTTCTGCATTAAAAAATGTTTTCTTTAATAAAATATGATTTTGATGTGATACGTAAATGCAGGATAACTAACAGTTCATGCTTGAGTTCTGACAGTGTCAAAAACTCTGACATTGTCAGAATTTTGTCTTGTGTTTTGTCAGTGTTTATTTAATGTACTACTGATAAATCAGAAAAAAAATCTTAGAATTTAACTTACAGTGACAACGGTGTTGAACTATCTTCTGCACTATTGCCAGCGACCAAAAGAGAGATATTTAAATAGATTCGTGTGACACAGAAATCTCTGGCTTTGTATAAAAGCTGTGAGGTATACAAAATGAATCACTGCACCTGGTCGTGAAACAAATGTTTGAAATAATAAATATACAGACAGACAATATTGGGCATTGGACATTGGATGTGCTATATGCATAGATCATTTTATGAAAGATTAGTAAAACACTTTTGTGCTTGATTTATTTGTTAAATCAGTACATTTAACCACAAACACAATTTACAATATTTCCTACATATGGTATCAGATTACTTTTCACTGTTTTTCATGTCATTGACCCAGTAGTTTGGTTTATAGACTTTTTAGCACCTGTTTATTGTTGTGGTGATTTGTTTATTAGTCTTGGTTTGGTATAGTTTAGTTTTCTTGCAGCTCTTTGTTTCCTCGTTTGTGTTCCTACTTCTAAGGGACTGATTTATTTAGGCTGTTTCCTTTCATGCCCTGTTTTTCTGGGTCTTCCCTCTGTGTGTCCTCCCCAGCATCTCCTGTGTGCCTTCCTGTTAAGTCTCGTGTCTCCAGTTTTAGTTGTCTGTTTCTCCAGTCATGTCTCTGTGCCTCTTGTCCTGCTTTGTCTTGTCATCTGCAAGCTTTTAATGTGGCTAAAATTAAACCATAAATCACCTTCCTTTTATTTCACAAACTGTTGGAAGAGTAGGTACCAAACAGCTGGGAGATTATTTGCAGATTTTGATGATTTTTGATCTGGATTAACAATTCATGATACTACAGGTTATGAATGACCATGTTTTGGCCTCTGGCAGTACTCTTGTTTCTGTGCTTGTTTTGCCAAACCCTCATAGCAGCATTCATTAATGTTCAGAGCATCTTACTACAGAGAATTGAATAGACTGTCGGTAGTACAGAAGATGTGCTGCAGTGATTGGAATTCTATCTGATAGGTTTCAATTTTTAAAAAGGACTGTAATTCACACACGAAAATTATTGATGTAGTTCAACAGGGTACACAGTTACCTTAGTTAATAATAGAAAACACCACATATTTTCATTGCTATGCAGATGATACCTTGCTGTATTTTTCTATGAAGCCAGATGGCACACACCAAATATCTTAAAATTTCCCAATATCTTAAGTATCTAAATTTTATTGTAAAGACTTACATCATTTATTTTCCTAAATTATATTAAAAAAGAGGTTAATATATTTGGCATTAAAAATCTGAGAAATACAGTGTATAACCAGATACTTACTTTGAATGCCATACCTTGGCCTACAGGAAAACTGTGAGAAATCTTGAGGGTGGAAATGTTATTCAGTGCCCACATTAAATAAATGTGTAGAACTACTTTCTTTTATCTGCACAGAAAATGAGAAACACCCAGTCCCGGATTGATGTTGAAAATTTAGTTCATGTAATTGTTTTTAGACTGGACTTATTAAGTTATTATTATTAGGTTGTTCTTAGGCAGATATAATTTGTTCCATTTACTTTAATTCAATATTTTAAAAATGCCTATCGACTTGAGTCCACTTAGGGCAAGTGGTGTTGGAGATCTTGTCAAAACTTTTGACAAAAATTTTTTTGACAAAAATTCTGAATGCAGAAAAGTACCACCAGAATTGGATCAATCACGCAATACCATCTGGAAAGTGTCTGATTGGCAGCAGCTTAATTTTTCAGCATGACAATGATCCCAAACACGCATTGGCAGTGTGTCTGGAGAGAGAGAAAAAAACAGCAAGTTTGAATAAACATAGCATGAATACACACTTACATATCAATATTAACAACTTGCAGTTCATAACAAATATGCACATGTCAAATATTTCAGGACACAATGGGTGCTGGTCGAGCCATGACTGTTTTGTTAACCATTTTGGGTAAGTAACTGAGTACTTTACATAAAAATTATGATACAGGTCTCAGAAATAGAAAAAATAAATGTTACTGTTCACATGTTCAGTAGCTGCTGCAATAACAGAAACTGTGGCAACAGCAATAACTGGTTCAGCTGCGGGAACAACAACAGAAACTGTGGCAACTAGTTCAAGTGCGGCAACAACAACAGAAACTGTGGAAACAACAACTGTTTCAACTGCATCAACAACAACAACTGGTTCAAATATGGGAACAACAACAACTGGTTCAACTGCAGAAACAACAACAGAAACTGTGGCAACAACAACAACTACAAGTGGTGCAACTGCCCCAACAACAACAGAAACTGCGGAAACAACAACTGATTCAACTGCGTCAACAGCAACAACTAGTACAACTGCCCCAACAACGACAACAGAAACTGTGGCAACAACAACAACTACAAGTGGTCCAACTGCCCCAAAAACAACAGAAACTGCGGAAACAACAACTGGTTCAACTACGCCAACAGCAACAACTGGTTCAACTGCCCCAACAACAACAACAACTGGTTCAACTGCGGGAACAACAACAGAAGCTGTGGCAACAACAACTGGTTCAACTGTGGATACAACACCAGAAACTGCGGCAACAACAACAACTGTTTCAACTGTGTCAACAACAACAGAAAATGTGGCAACAACAACAACTGGTTCAACTGCCCCAACAACAACAACTGTTTCAACTGCCACAACAATAACAACAGAAAATGTGGCAACAACAACAATTGGTTCAACTGCCCCAACAACAACAGAAACAAACATCAACTACCCCAACTGCAGCAACAACAACAACTACTGCTGCCCCAACAACAACCACAACAACTGCCCCAACAACAACAACTGGTTCACTGCCCCAACAACAACAACAAGAACTGGTTCCAATAACAACCACAACAACTGCCCCAACAACAACTACAACACCTGCCACAACAACAACAACCACAACAACTGCCCCAATAACATCCACAACTCCTACACCAACAAAAACTACAACAACAACAACAACAACTGCCCCAACAACAACAACTACAGCTGCCCCAACAACAACCACAACAACTACCGCAACAACTACAACTGCCTCAACAAGAACCACAACTACTCCAATAACAACCACAACAACTGCCCCAACAACAACCACAACAACTGCCCCAACAACAACTACAGCTGCACAAACAAAAACCACAACTGCTGCCCCAACAACTACAACTGCCCCAATGACAACCACAACAGCTGCCCCAACAACTACAACTGCCCCAACAACAACCACAACTGCTGCACCAACAACAACCACAACAACTGCAGTCCCAACAACAACTACTGCTGCCCCAACAACAACCACAACTGCTGCACCAACAACTACAACTACAGCTGCCCCAACAACAACCACAACTGCAGCCCCAACAACAACTGCAACAACTGCAGTCCGAACAACCACCTCTGCCGCTGCTCCAACAATAACTACAACAAGTGCGCCAACAACAACAACTACAGTTGCCCCAACAACAACTACAACAACTGCGCCAACAACAACAACCACAACTTCCCCAACAACAACAACTACAACTGTTGCTCCAACAACTACTACAACTGCAGCCACAACCACAACAGCTGCCCCAACAACAACCACGACTTCTGCCACAACCACAGCTGCTCCAACATCAACCTCAACTACCCCAACAACAACCACAGCCACTACAACAACATCAACAACTACCCCTACAACAATCTCAAGTATCCCGACAACAAGTACAACCACTACAAAAGCATCAGCAACTACCCCAGCAACAACCACAGCCACTACAACAAGATCAGCAACTGCCTCAACCACCACTACCCCAATAACATCTAGAACTACTGCAACAACCACCTCCTCTGCCATGGTCAACAACATCAGCTTCCTTACAGTAGTTCTGGTTCTGATGTCACATGTACTCAGCTCATATTATTGACATTTTTAAGTTCACATCCTGAAAATGAAGTAATAAACCAAAGTACATGTGAAGATTTGAAATTACTAAGTAACCAAGTTGTAAAGCATACTTTAATTCTTATTTATTGTATTTTTATGTTTTTGAGGGGGGCGGGGTGTTTGGGTTTTTTTTCCAGACATGTTTGATGTTTTCCTCCCTGAGATGTTGTTTGTATGTTTATCATCCAAACATGTGGTCAGGGGACTGATATTAAAAATATTGTGATGTCTGCTGTCTCAACACTGATCTTATCATTGCACCTTTGAAAACTATCATAAATAAAATCTCTTTGCATTGATTAATGAGTGTCCCCTGACTGTTTTATGATGAGAATGATTTCTCTTAATAATAGTTTCTCTACAAATCTGTTCACAGTCACAGCGGTAAAATGTAGCAGATCACTTCTGAAAAATGTCACAGAGCAGGTGTGAAACAGCACTGCAACAGTGAGTGTTGTTGGCTCTTTCAGGAGGACAAAATCAGGGAGACACTTGCATTCAAGCTGTTTCTGTACACACTTTTAACCAGGACGATATCTACCATTACTTCACCTGCACATATTTATATGGATGCTGATGTTATCTCATGTTGCTGAAGGGCGATGCGACACGAAACAGAGGGCAATTCTCACATAAATACACAGAAGATAATAAGGGACATGGCAATACACAGGGAGCACAGCTGAGGACAATTACGCATAAAAAGACAGGGAGGACACAGAACTGAAAATACTCAGAGCTATATGAACACAGGTACACAGAGGAAGATAAGAAGCAAAGACATGGGGAAATCTAACAACCAAAAGCCAAACATGACAACCTTGGGACCAGGACTAAACTAACAAGGTGGACTCAAATCATAATACAAAATGACAAAACACAAGAAGCTGAGACCGCTGGGTCATAAGACCCCGGATCATGACAGTTAGTGTGTGATTCTGACTGAGAGATCGATCGACAAGTTCATTCAGGAACATTTGACATTCATCTGGGATGTCTTCTTGCGAAGATATAAACAAAAGTTCCCTTATACATGTTTAATGTTATTTGGTTAAGAGTGGCATTAATGTGGCAGACCCTTACTCTGAATGGAGTTAGAAAGGTAGGCAGGTGGTGGAGTAGCTTCAGGGAACTGAGCCAGTATGTTCCTGGTTAGAGTGCATACATATACCACCACTCTGGGTGTGTCTCCCCACCCAGCTAGAGGTGGATGACATAGCTTGACAGGGAGGGGTCCAGATGAGAGGCACAACCCAGACTGGTTTGTCCAAATGCAGGTGCAGTGGTTTCATTCAGGCCAGATAAAACTGCATGTTCTTAAACTCAGGTACACGTGTAGCTCTTAATGCAGTCCAGTAAACCTGAAATATAAAGTCACCCCCTTTGTGGCTGATAAATCCCTGTCTTTCTTTCTTTGGATTCACTTCAGTGATTTTTTTGTTCAGCTGTCACACAGGTATGTAACATCTCAACATGAGGGTTAGCATAGCTACACTGCTCCTCACACATAACGGCCCAACTCACTTTTCTCTGCTGTTTCTTTTCCAATAAGTGTGTGGATGTATTTCTCACACCTCAGTAAACTGGGATGCATCATACTTATTTTCACATTATTTAATGTGAATGAAAGGATTCCACATTTATTTCTTGAGAAAAGTTCCATTACGTGATTCTTATATTTTTGTTTAAATAAGGCACCACACAGCTGGAATATTTAAATTGCACTTCAAGGAGCTTCAGACAGCTCATGCTTCATATATAATTTTTCTACTCATATGAGTCATGTTCTGTCATGTGCTTTTGCAGAGAACTTTATTCTCAAGCTTATTCTTAGTTTGGGAAACAGTTTTGTTGGACGTCAGGTTCAGGGTCCAAGTCCAGCTGTAGCTTTGAATGATCCCCCTTTTTCCTTTTAACCATCGCACTGCCTGACTGCTCCTCTCTTTATGTTTTATGCACGTAGAGTCTTCATCATGAGCTCAGCAGGTTTGCTGAAAACTGGTGTTGTGTGTTGGAACTCTGCTTTGTCTTTCTAATAATCTCCAACATGACAGCTGTAGATCCTGTCAGTCCTGAAATCTCTACGTTGCGTGGTGGGACTGTAGATATGACTTGTACTGACATGCCTGAAATCTTGCAGGCAGAACAGTAACACTCACTAAGGAGACAATGATGAAGCATTTCAAGTTAGTTTTATTAATATAGCGGCACATCACAAAAATTGCCTCAAGAGCTATATTGTAAGGTAGTCCCTACAATAATACAAAGAAAGGAGAGAAAACCCCAACAATCATACTAACCCTCTTTGATCATGCGTTTTGGCAATAGTGGGAAGAAAAAAACTCCCTTTTCACAATAAGAAACCTTCAGCAGAGCCAGGCTCAGGAAGGGTCATCTGCTGCAAGCGGTTGGAGTGAGAAGCGGAAGACAGGACAAAAGACACGCTGCCTTGACAGAGTCAGAGATTAATAATAACTAATAATTCATGATACAGAGAGGTCTATAAAAAACACAAAGTGAGTGAAGAAGAAACACGGACACGGACCCAACCAAACCCAAGAAAGAGGAGGAAGGCGAGGAACCATCATGGAAGGACAGGCCCCTGCACGGTATGTACCACCGGCAGATAGAGGAGGTGGCTGATATCCAGAAATCCTACCAGTGGCTGGACAAAGCTGGACTGAAAGACAGCACAGAGGCACTAATCATGGCAGCACAAGAACAAGCTCTGAGTACAAGATCCATAGAGGCTGGGGTCTATCACACCAGGCAAGACCCCAGGTGCAGGCTGTGTAAAGATGCCCCAGAGACAATCCAGCACATAACAGCAGGGTGCAAGATGCTAACAGGCAAGGCATACATGGAACGCCATAACCAAGTGGCCGGCATAGTGTACAGGAACATCTGTGCCGAGTATAACCTGGAAGTCCCGAGGTCAAAATGGGAGATGCCACCTGATCCAGCCCTAACTATGTGCTTTAGCAAAAAGGAAAGTTTGAAGCCTTCAGTTGAAGATCTGAGGACATTTTAAGAACATATTGTTATATTAAACCATTTTGTGTCATCAGTTTGCTGTGTGAAGATAAGATAAGATAAACTTGAAAGCCAGGTCAGTGCTGTTGTAAGATCTAGCTTTTTTCATTTGAGGCAGTTAGCCAAAATAAAGCCCATCTTATCAAAACAGCTTTTTGAGACAGTAATCCATGTCTTTGTTACTTCTAGGCTGGATTATTGTAATGCACTTTATTGTGGGGTTAGTGATGCGTCCATTAGGCGCCTGCAGGTTGTGCAAAATGCTGCAGCACATCTTTTAACTGGAACAAAAAAGTCTGAGCACATTACCCCAATTTTAATTTTACTCCACTGGCTACCTGTACATTTTAGGATTGTTTTTAAAATTATCTTATTTGTTTTTAAATCTCTTAATGGCCTGCCCCCCCCCCCACCTCTCGGAGCTACTACAACCATATGCACCTGCCCGTTCCCTTAGGTCCGCCAATCAGCAGCTCCTTAAGGTACCGAAAACCAAGTTTAAAGGTGATCGTGCTTTTGCTGTAGTTGCTCCAAAGTTGTGGGATGATCTGCCCATGCATGTTAGGCAGGCCTCTTCTCTTTCTGAATTTAAAAGTCTTCTTAAAACATATTTATTCGCTGAAGCCTTTGGCACTGATTAGAGGGGTTAGGGGTTCAATTTGTTTTAACATGTTTTAATTAATTTTATTTAGTTAGTTATTTATTTTATCTTATTTTAATTTTCTTTACTTATGCTATTAGCATGTACAGCACTTTGTGAACTCTGGTTTTATGTTAAAGTGCTTTATAAATAAAGGTGGTATGGTATGGTAAGATAAGATAACTTTTATTAGTCCCACAGGTGGGAAATTTGTTTTGTTACAGCAAAAGTGCAAAGTTATGTAGCAGAAATTAGAAAACTCTGGAATGCAATAAAATACAATAAAATAAAATAAAATACTATATACAATAGAAAAAAATAGAATAGAATAATATATACAATAAATAAAATACAACTGAGTAGGAAAATATAAAAATACAACTTCGTCAGAAGAATTGCACAAGAATTGCACGTACACACACACACACACACACACACACACACACACAACTATTCATCATTGTTTGTGTGTGTGTGTTGTTGCCCGCAGAGATCATTTGGTTGAGTGATCTTAATAACTTTGCGATTGTGTACGTACACACACACACACAAGCTTGTTTGCTATCCTTGTGGGGACATCCCATTGACATAATGGTTTCCCTAGCCGCTTACCCTAACCCTAACCATCAAAAATGAATGCCTAACCCTGACCCTTACCCTAAACCTAACCATAACCTAATTGTAACCCTGACACTAAAACCACATTTTGAGTGTGAAAATTGCTTTCAACCCCGTGGGGACCCAAATCCAGGTCCCCACGTTGCAGAAAGTCCCCACCAGTATAGTAAATGTCAGGTTAGTAGAAAGTAGTAGTAGAAACCCGTACACAAACACACACACACACACACACAGGATAAATGTTTCTCATTGGCTGTGTGATGCAGCCTCTGGAGGAGGAGGAAGATGGATGAAGATGGGGAAATCAGTGAGGGAGGATGGATATAGCAATCGGAGCATGTGCAGAGGCGAATAAACAATAGAGAAGTTTTTGCTGCGATCAGGGTCCACCTCCTCCTGCACCGCTGCTTCATTAACACGCCGAGCTGTAGTGATGGTAAACTCGACTCTTTTTACTGAATCAAGTTTGAATGAGTCACTCATGACTCGGGTTTTTGAGTCATTTGAGTCACTGAGTCAGTTGCCCAGAGAGTGCAAAAAATGTACATTTTCACTCAAACTTAATTTGTTTTTCTTTTCATATAAATCCTGCTGCTGAGTGATTTAAAAAAAATATTTTAAAGAGCAAAAAAGAGCAAAAAACTTTTAAAACATTTATTTTATTTTATTTGTATTTCCCTCAGATGTGTCAAATATATATTTTCTCATAAGATAAGATGAGATAAGATAAGATAAGATAAGATAAGATAAGATAAGATAAGATAAGATAAGATAAGATAAGATAAGATAAGATGGCCTTTATTAGTCCCACAGGTGGGAAATTTGTTTTGTTACAGCAAAAGTGCAAAGTTATGTAGCAGAAAGTAGAAAACACTGGAATGCAATAAAATAAAATACTATATACAATAGAATAAAATAGAATAGAATAATATATACAATAGAATAAAATAGAAATACAACTATTATATACAACTGAGTAGGAAAATACGAAAACACAACTTCGTCAGAAGAAGAATTGCACGTATAGCAGTCTTATTGCACATGTGTGGGTTTGTGGGTTTGATCAGCTGCAAAAGTCTTTGTTGTGGAGTCTTACAGCAGTGGGGAGGAAAGACCTGCGAAATCTCTCCGTCCCACACCGTGGGTGCCACAGTCTCCCACTGAAGGAGCTGCTCAGTGCTGTCACAGTCTCATGCATGGGGTGGGAGATGTTGTCCATCAGGGATGACAGCTTAGCCGCCATTCTCCTGTCACTCACCACCTCCACTGGGTCCAGAGGGCATCCTAGAACAGAGCTGGCCCTTCGGATCAGCCTGTTCAGTCTCTTCCTGTCCCCAGCAGAGATGCTGCCACCCCAGCAGACCACACCGTAAAAGATGGCTGAGGCCACCACAGAGTCATAGAAGGTCTTCAGGAGTGGGCCCTCCACTCCAAACGACCTGAGTCTCCGCAGCAGGTACAGCCCGCTCTGCCCTTTCCTGTAGAGGGCGTCTGAGTTATGAAGTGGCAAGATTGGACACAAATGCACACTCGCAGATATTACTTTAACATGAGAAACACAGCTTTATTGCTGGCATTCACAAATACAAACAGACTGGAAAGACCACAGGCAGAACGCACAGCAGAGAAATGATGGAGATTGTGACTATGGACAGAGAGAAACAGAGGCTTAAATACACAAGGAATCATGAGGGAACCAGAAACAGAAGGAACCACAGCTGGTGCTAATCAGACACGACAAGAGAGAGGAAGCAAAGCTGAACATACTCAGCATGGAATGCAACACTGTCACAACAGAGTTTAGGCTGAATAACGCGATATCGATTCATTAAATTCTGAATAATTTTTAAATATAAATTTTAAATATAAATGAATTTCAGGTTAAAGCTCACAGAACAATTTAAACAACCACCAAACAGCTAAAACAGTAAATGAGAGCAGGTAAACGGATTCAGCACAAAGACGTAAACACAAAGCTTGGATCGTTCATTCAATGGCATATACACAGGAGTGTCTGTGTATATGCCGTTGAATGAACGATCCATTGAAAGTCGACATCTCACAGATTCAGGTGCTGCAGGTTTCATCACTTTGACAAAAATTGACTGAACCAGCAGCAAGAAAAGATCCAAACTAAACAAACTACAAAAACACACTTCCTGCACAGCTCTCTCTCTCTCTCTCTCTCTCTCTCTCTCAGTGTATTTCAAGATCAGTTTCCCATCTCAAATATCTGTTTTCTGTATTATTTGCTTGCTTATTACATAGCAGTCTACTGTTGTGTTCAGTGCTGTCGGCCTCCTACAACAAAGCCTCATTCCTTCTGTTTGATACTGAAGAAATTTAAACTTTTTAAAATGTTGCAAAATTGCAAAACTCTTATCTATGTCTGTAATCAAACATCTGTAACTTTGCTCTGCTTTATTTCTGCAGCATCAGGTAATGTTCCTCTGCTGATTCATGGTTTTCTTCAGTTTGTGATCTACTACAGAATTTTTAAGGCGGTTATCTGCTATAAAAAGCCAGGCCAGGAAACTCTGCTTCATGTTTTTCTGTGTTTTATCCTGTTACTTTGACACAAAGGCATCTGCTGTGATGCTCACACCTCTGGTGAAGTTTCAGAAGTGTCAACTTTGTTTTTACACATAGTTATAAAAATATGGATATGTACTGATAAATGATCAGAATTATAATATTTCTAACTGTCCAATTGGGACCTGATTATAGAAATCAGTGGAGATACCTTAGGAAATAATAATAATTATAATAATACATTTTATTTGAAAGCGCCTTTCAAAACACTCAAGGTCACTGTACACAGTAGAGTAAAAAGCAAGATAAAAGCAAGGAGTTTACACAGTCATAAAAGCATAAGACATAAACAAATTTAAAATAGCAGAGTGGAGAGGTTATGTGGGATAAGCTATTTTGAACAAGTGGGTTTTGAGTTGGGACTTAAAGAGAGAGAAGGTAGAGATATTTCTTAAGTCAGGAGGTAGGGAATTCCAGAGTCGTGGAGCAGAGCAGCTGAAAGCCCTGCTCCCCATGGTGACAAGACGGGGGAGGGGACGGAGAGTGAAAGGGAAGAAGAAGATCTGAGACAACGAGATGGGGCAGTGATGTTAACCAGATCAGAGAGATATGGAGGAGAGAGATGATGAATAGCTTTGAATGTGTACAAGAGTATTTTGAAATTGATACGATATTTGACCGAGAGCCAATGAAGCTGCTGCAGGACAGGAGTGATGTGGTGGACAGAAGGAGTCCTGGTGATGATACGGGGAGCAGAGTTTTGGACACGTTGAAGCTTGTGGATGGATTTTTGAGTAAGACCAAAAAGAAGTGAATTACAATAATCAATCCGGGAAGTAACAAGGCTATGGACAAGAATGGCAGTGGCATGTGGGGTGAGAAAAGGACGGAGACAATTAATGTTGTGCAATTGAAAATATGCAGACCGAGTAACATTATTAATGTGTGAATTGAAAGATAGAGTACTGTCGAGGATGACACCCAAACTTTTCACAGAGGAAGAAACGAAGACCGGCAAGTTATTGATAGTAATAGAGAAACTGTTGGTTCTGGATAATGTTGATTTAGTGCCTACCAAGAGGAGCTCGGATTTATTACTATTGAGTTATAAATAGTAATTTAATGGAACACAGACATGAAACATGACAGACTGGGAAGATTGGATATGGGCGAGGAATGAAGAAACAGAGCACGAGGCAGAGACATGGAATGAACACAAGGAGGGAACATGGGCATAGAAAAGGGAAACAAGACACAAGGACACCCACACACATAAACACTGAACACACAGCGAGGGACACAGAGGACAAAGACACAAGGGAACTAAAATGGACAAGAAACTAACGTAGAATAAACTGAAGACTCTTAAATGAACCTTTAATAATAATATAATAAAAATGACCCAGAACCATGACATAATGTCTTATCATACTTTAGAAGATTAATTTTAAAAATAGATAATAAAACTTAATAAAATGTTGTATTAGACGAAAAGGTTTATCCAAACCTATTTGGCCATTTGGCTCTCATCAAACACTGCTTTAAATCTATTTTAACCTCACATTCAGATCCAGTGAACGAACTCTGGACTTGCAGCTTTGAACAAAAAACGAGAGAAGATTTGATACAGAAGAAAAATATAAACGTTTCATCAATCGTTCATAGAATTGTCAAAAATGAGTCGGAATCGTTTCTGACAATTGAGGACCCTGGAATGTTCTTCGTATGTTTTCTGCTGGCTACCAACTTCTTGTCTTTAAATTAGCATCCCCCTTCTGTTACTGCAACTTCTGCAGTTCACATTTTGGACAGGCAAAGAGTGAAATGGGCACAGTGGACTGGCGTGTCTATTACACGTTTTGCTGCGATACTGGGTTGCTCCATCCATTCTCTGCTAGTGATGCCATGTTTAGTTGTTCGCTGTGTGATTTTGATAGTCATGTTCTCCGTGCACCCTTTTCCCTGATTGTTTGCATCTGTGTTCCCAGACACTGACTCAGTGTACGAGTCCAGTTTGTTCTTTTGACTTTTGTCAGAGCATGTGTTTACAATCTCACATGTTTCCAGCCATTCTTAGACTCTGTTTTCTTTTCTTTTTTGTTTTCATGCAGAGGAACTCAGAGTATGACTTGGCAAATATACTGTATTGTAAGTGTGATGTATTATTATAGAGAGAAACTCCCAAACTAGCAGGTGTGTCATTTCTACTATTGTGCTCTCCTTTGTTAACTGTCAGTCCCTATAATGTGAGCGGAAATGCATCAAATGTTTGCCCTTTATTCAACAGTTAGCTTTTCTGTCTGGAACCAGCCTGGGTTGATTTCATTATGAAGTCATCAGATAGGATGGTTTCATAAGGAAAGATTACGTAACCATGCAGAAATCAAACAGATTTTTTAAAAGACACTCTTTTCTGAGTAGATGGATACATTTTTATGTGAATACAGAGAAACATGTTCAACTCAGTGTCTTGTATGCAGTGTCTTACTGCTCCTCGGACACATGACAGCCTGTCGTTGGCTCTGGATGTGCAGTACAAACACACAGGCATTGTTCTGTATCATTGTTCTGCTGGTCTTCACATTCTGTGCTCCAGAGAGCTCACTGTTCTCACATAAACCTTCAGTATGTAGCAGGAGAGGAATCCTTTCACTCTGACCACATTCAAAAGACTTTTTAGTTTTCCCAGCTTTAAAACAAAACCTGAGTCCTCATCCATATCAGATCATAACTCATTTGATAGCCTACATAAATTATATCTGTCTGATTTAACCCTGACTCTCTTTGACATGATGAGCTCTGAAACCTGACTGAAACTCTTCAAATAAGCCATTCCTCTGCAGATGATCTGTTAGCTGTTTGACAACTACTCTTTCAAGGATGTTTGATATGAAAGGAAGGTTGGAGATTGGCCTATAATTAGCTAAGACAGCTGGGTCTAGAGATGGCTTTTTAACTTCTGCCATCTTGAAGGCTTGTGGTACATTACTGATAAATACAGGCAGTATAACATTGTTACCTGAAAACCCTCTGCTGTCTGATCATTTCCTGATAACATTTACATTTACAATAATTGATTACACAGCAGTGGAGAGTAGACTTTATCACAGTAGATGTCTTTCTGAAAGTGCTGTAACTAAGTTTAAGAATATAATCCACCCACTGTTATCATCTTCAATGCCCTGTACCAACACAGAGCAGAGCAGCTACCTGAACGCTACTCCAACAGAGGTCGATTATCTTGTTAATAATTTTACTTCTTAATCTACTCATAATCATCTCCAACACGTTCTCACTCCCAAAGCGTAACATTTTACGCTAGGTGGCAAATCGTCTGTATATTACGCTTCCAGGCACCCAACATGTCCCTATATGACGAGATCAGAAAAATGAGGAAACATTAGAACCGTTTGGAATGAATCTACACATGTACATTTGTTTTACTTTTGCTAAAACAGCTAAAACACTCCGCCAGCACTATACACAGTGCAGGTAGAGCACCGCTTTCCCCTCCTGAGACGCCTGACGGTTTGCCAGAATCTCTTCGAGGCAGTCCGAAAGTCTTTTTCCATGGCCTCTCCGAACTCCTCCCACACCCGAGTTTTTGCTTCAGCCACTGCCCGAGCCGCATTCCGCTTGGCCTGTCGATACCTGTCAGCTGCCTCCGGAGTCCCACAGGCTAACCAAGCCCGATAGGACGCCTTCTTCAGCTTGGTGGCTCCCTTCACCTCTGGTGTCCACCATTTGGTTCGGGGATTACCACCACAGCAGGCACCAACCACCTTGCGGCCGCAGCTCAATGCAGCAGCTTCGGCGATGGAGACGCTGAACATGGTCCATTCGGACTCAATGTCCCCAGTCTCCCTCGGAATGCTGTTGAAGCTCTGCCGGAGGTGTGAGTTGAAGGTCTTGTGGACTGGGGTCTCTGCTAGACGTTCCCAGCACACCCTCACTACGCGTTTAGGTGCACCGGGTCTGTCCAGCGTCCTGTCAACTGATCACCACCTGATCCAACTCACCACCAGGTGGTGATCAGTTGACAGCTCAGCCCCTCTCTTTACCCGAGTGTCCAGAACATATGGTCGCAGGTCTGGTGATACGATTACAAAATCGATCATCGACCTGCGGCCTAGAGCGTCCTGGTGCCACGTGCACTTATGGACACTCTTATGTTGGAACAAGGTGTTCGTTATGGCCAAACTGTGATTTGCACAGAAGTCCAATAACAAAACACCGCTCGGATTCAGATCAGGGAGGCCGTTCCTCCCAATCACGCCCCTCCAGGTCTCGCTGTTGTTACCCACATGAGCATTGAAGTCTCCCAGCAGGACAAAAGAGTCTCCCGGTGGGGCACCTTCCAGCACCCCCGAGGGGGACTCTAAGAAGGCTGGGTACTCTGAACTGCCACTCGGCGCATAAGCGCAGATGACAGTCAGGACCCTTTCCCCGACCCTAAGGCGCAGGGAACAAACCCTCTCATCCACAGGGAAAAACCCCAATGTACCAGCAGCAAGCCGAGGGGATATTAGAATACCCACCCCAGCCCGCCGCCTCTCACCAGGGGCAACTCCAGACTGAGACAGAGTCCAGCCCCTCTCTAGGAGACTGGTTCCAGAGCCCAAGCCATGCGTAGAGGTGAGCCCGACTATATCTAGCCGGTACCTCTCAACCTCACGCACTAACTCAGGCTCCTTCCCCACCAGAGAGGTGACATTCCATGTCCCTATTGCCAGTCTTGGCAGCCGGCGATCAGTCCGCCAGGGCCTCCGCTCCTGGCCACCGCCCAGCACACAATGCACCCGACCCCTATGGCGCCTCCTGCGGGTGGTGGGCCTGCGGGAGGATGGGCCCATGTCTCCTCTTCGGGCTGTGCCCGGCTGGGCCCCATGGCCCGGCCACCAGACGCTCGCCCTCGGGCACCCTCCCCGGGCCTGGCTCCAGGGCGGGGCCCCGGTAACCCTATCCCGGGCAGGGTAAACTGTTCCCTCGATGTTTTTTTCATAAGGGTCTTGTGAATCGCTCTTTGTCTGGTCCCTCACCCAGGACCAATTTGCCATGGGAGACCCTACCAGGGGGCAAAAGCCCCCAGACAACATAGCCCCTGAGATCCCTGGGACACACAAACTCCTCCACCACGATAAGGTAGCGATTCACGGAGTGGGAGGTGTTGCGGGAGTATGGGGTGTCTGGCCCATTGCTACGGGCCATTGGATCCCTATACAACCATTGCAAGAGTTTGGTTCGCATTGCCGGCAATAAGTCGGACTCGTTTCCGGTGGGTGATGGGCTCCGCCAGGGCTGCCCTTTGTCATCGGTTCTGTTCATAATTTTTATGGACAGGATTTCTAGGCGCAGCCAAGTGGCGGAGGGCTTTGGCTTCGGTGGCCTCAGAATCTCATCTCTGCTTTTTGCGGATGATGTGGTTCTGTTGGCTTCATCAGGTGAAGGCCTCCAGCTCGCACTGGAGCGGTTCGCAGCCGAGTGTGAAGCAGCGGGAATGAGGATCAGCACCTCCAAATCTGAGGCCATGGTCCTCAGCCGGAAAAGGGTGGAGTGCCCTCTCCGGGTCGGGGATGAGTTCCTGCCCCAAGTGGAGGAGTTCAAGTATCTCGGGGTCTTGTTCGCGAGTGAGGAGAGAAGGGAGCCGGAGATCGACAGACGGATTGGTGCTGCGGCTGCAGTGATGCGGACGCAGCACCGGTCCGTCGTGGTGAAGAGGGAGCTGAGTGTAAAAGCGAAGCTCTCAATTTACCGGTCGATCTACGTCCCTACCCTCACCTATGGCCACGAGCTGTGGGTAGTGACCGAAAGAACGAGATCGCGGATACAAGCGGCAGAAATGAGCTTCCTCCGAAGGGTGGCTGGCCTCTCCCTTAGAGATAGGGTGAGAAGTTCGGCCATCCGGGAGGGGCTCAGAGTAGAGCTGCTGCTCCTCCGCATCGAAAGGAGCCAGTTGAGGTGGCTCGGGCATCTGACAAGGATGCCTCCTGGGCGCCTCCTGGGTGTGGTGTTCCGGGCATGTCCCACCGGGAGGAGGCCCCGGGGCAGACCCAGGACACGCTGGAGAGATTATATCTCTCGGCTGGCCTGGGAACGCCTTGGTATTCCCCCGGATAAGCTGGAGGAGGTGGCTGGGGAGAGGGAGGTCTGGGCTTCTCTGCTTAGGCTGCTGCCCCCGCGACCCGGCCTCGGATAAAGCGGATGAAGATGGATGGATGGATGGAAAAAGCAGAAAATTTAAATAGTTAAAAGTTGAACAGTGAATAGTTGGTTTTTGTATTATATGATTTATTTATTACATTTTTGTGGAGTGAATAAATAAAAGTATATTTAGGGTGGCCCCTAGAGACAAAGCACGTAAAAACTGAACACACGTACAAAACACAACAGAAGTGCTCCAGGATGCTCGGCGCAGTGTTGAGCTTTTGTTACCTAGTGGCTACACAAGCCAGCAAGTACCAATGACCGGATTTGGTGTGTGGTAGTAACAGGTAAATGAACATTTTTTTTTAAATTATTTGAATATATATGAGTGCCTGTGTATAAATACACAGACAATACACATATGCTTTCAATTGTGTAATTTAAGTGATCTAGTAGCTCAGTTTTGAAATTCAGTTAATGCTAGAAATGTGTTTTGTAATTTGTACGTGTTTTGTCTCTAGGAGCCACCGCATATATTTATATATAAAGATATATAAATAAAACCACTTTTTTTACATTAGTAATTCCTTTTGTGCATAACCCGAAAGAGCCGGCTCTCTAAAAATAGCCGGAAATCCCATCACTAGTGTGCAGGTAGTTTTAATTAAAGGTGTTCCTGTTAGTGAGGTAAGTTCTTACTGTGACACCGACAATACAAACCATTGGCATCAACATGAAATCCAGACCTGAAAAGTAATTTCATGTAAGTGAGAGTTCATTTGAAAAAAAAAATACTATATAAATGCATTCAGTGCGTGCTTCATACTGTCAGTTCTACACATGATCCTCACATTGTTTGCAACGGCAACTTTCTGTTTCACACTTGGATGCAGAATGCTCCCACTGTGTGCTCAGGGTCACTTTTCCACAGAGCTCACGGTTCCCAAAGTGGGCAGAGCCAATGCAGGGAGAGCGCAGTATGAATAAAGAAAGAATGCTAGGATGCTGCGAGCCTAATGGACAGATTTTTGATGGGGGTCCCACACAAACGGAAAGCAGAAGATGAAGCATCGCCAAAAATACTTCCTACCAAACTTCTATTAATAGAAGACATGCTGTGGAAGAGAGCCAGAGATATATGCTTTAGCAAAAAGGAATTTTGTCTTCTTTAAAAGTAGAGCTTAAAAAAGAGGTTTCCTCAAATGAGCAACAAATCACCCTGTAATAAAATAAAACTATGCTAGATAAAGATGCATTAAAATTATTGTCTTGTAATAACTGTCTGTTTTGAATTTAAAACACATATATGAGGTTAATAATGGCACCATATTCAGAGAGGTGTCAGATCAGAGTGTCACTGTGTTTACAGTTTAATAAAGAAAATGTTTTTATCAGATATAATACAGCTCATCATATCTGATAATGTGCCATAAAACAAAGTGCAACTCTGGACTCTTACTTGTAATGAAACGTTCACATCTTGAAAGCAGCAGCATCTCCCACCAGTGATTAGAGAAAATTTTGCTGATAAAACGTCTGGACACGCCTGCAGTACAGGACTCCACCAGTTGAAGATCTGAGGACTTTTTTTTAGAAGATGTTGTTGACAGATCATCAGTATTAAACCATTATGTCTCAATCATACTTTAGAAACACCTAAAGACAGAAATAGCTGATTAAAGGTCAGACAGGACAGGTTTCATGCTGTCGTAGCTGCCAATGACGTCTCCCTTCTGTTTGACGGATATGTGGCATTCCTCAGTGAAGACTCAACCACCTCCTAAGCCTCCAGAAAAATGATTGAAGTTGTTTGCTGACTTCAATGCACAAAACAATAAATTCTAATTCTGAGCGCCTGTTAATGCACAACAGGCTAAGCTATGAGGTGCGGCTGAAAGTTTATAAGATAAGATACCTGTATTAGTCTCACATGTGGGAAATTTGTTTTGTTACAGTAGCTTTGTTATGCAATGAGAAGCAGCTTCAATAACCACACCTCATATGACTGAGCGTGCGTCAGGATCAAACCTGCTCAACTATATTTTCTAAACTATTTTCTATGCTGCTGTTCATCCTTGTACAGTGGGATCCAGAAGTTTGGGCAACCTTGTCAATAGTTATTATTTTCCTGTATAAATTGTTGGTTGTTACAATGAAAACTGTCAGTTAAATATATCATATAGGAGACACACAGTGATATTTGAGAGGTGAAATGAAGTTTATTGTGTTTACAGAAAGTGTGCAATATTTGTTTAAACAAAGTCAGGCAGGTGCATAAATTTGGGCACTGTTGTCATTTTATTGATTCCAAAACCTTTACAACTAATTATTGGAACTCAAATTGGCTTGGTAGGCTCAGTGACCCCTGACCTACATACAAAGGTGAACCCAAAAATGAGAAAGAGTATTTAAGGGGGTCAATTTTAAGTTTCCCTCCTCTTTTAATGAAGAGTAGCAACATGGGGGTCTCAAAACAACTCTCAAATGACCTGAAGACAAAGATTGTTCACCATCATGGTTTATGGGAAGGATACAGAAAGCTGTCTCAGAGGCTCGAAGTGGCAGACCAAGAAAAATCTGGGATAGACAGAAGCGACGAATGGTGAGAACAGTCAGAGTCGACCCACAGACCAGCACCAAAGACCTACAACATCATCTTGCAGCAGATGGAGTCGCTGTGCATCGTTCTACCATTCAGTGCACTTTACACAAGGAGACGCTGTATGTGAGAGTGATGCAGAGGAAGCCTTGTCTCCGCCCACAGCACAAACAGAGCCGCTTGAGGTATGTTAAAGCACATTTGAACAAGCCAGCTTCATTCTGGAATAAGGTGCTGTGGGCTGATGAAACTAAAATTGAGTTATTTGGGCATAACAAGGGGCGTTATGCATGGAGGAAAAAGAACACAGCATTCCAAGAACAACACCTGCTACCTACAGTGAAATATGGTGGTGGTTCCATCATGCTGTGGGGCTGTGGGGCCAGTGCAGGGACTGGGAATCTTGTCAAAGTTGAGGGACACATGGATTCCACTCAGTATCAGCAGATTCTGGAGACCAATGTCCAGGAATCAGTGACAAAGCTGAAGCTGCGCCGGGGCTGGATCTTTCAACAAGACAATGACCCGAAACACTGCTCAAAATGCACTAAGGCATTCATGCAGAGGAACAAGTACAACGTTCTGGAACGGCCATCTCAGTCCCAGACCTGAATATTATTGAACATCTGTGGTGTGAGTTAAAGAGAGCTGTCCATGCTCGGAAGCCATCAAACCTGAATGAACTAGAGATGTTTTGTAAAGAGGAATGGTCCAAATTACCTTCAGCCACAATCCAGACTCTCAGTGGAACCTACAGGAAGCGTTTAGAGGCTGTAATTTCTGCAAAAGGCGGATCTACTAAATATTGATTACCTTTCTTTTCTGTGGTGCCCAAATTTATGCACCTGCCTGATTTTGTTTAAACAATGATTGCAGACTTTCTGTAAATCCAATAAACTTCATTTCACTCCTCAAATATCATTGTGTGTGTCTCCTATATGATATATTTAACTGACATTTTTTATTGTAACAACCCACTGTGAAGAAAAAAGCTCCACATGTTGGATGAACTTCAGAGTAATTTAATGATCAAATCTTATCTTACACTGATTAATTTCCAGAGATTGACAAGATAACAAATTCATTAAAGTAGAAACATAAATAAAATATCATCTAGAGTTGGATGTGAGTCCAGTCTAAGGGGCAGCAACATAAACATGAAACTATTTCAGCCAACATGAGTGGAAATCATGTTCAGCAGTTACATGTTTAAACTATCTTGTAACCCAAGATTAGTTCTGGGTGGTCGGTTAAAGAATATGATGAACACAATGAAAAATTCATATTTCTGTTAAATTGCAGCTGGATTTCAACTTGACACTCGTCCTCCAACCCATCACACTAAAGGGTTTCAGCCCTGCGCCACACATCTTTAAAGAGCAGAAACAAACAGAAGACTTTGGTGACATCTAGTGGCAGCAGTTAGCGAGCACAACTTCAGGAAACCAAACAGCAAACAGATGCACATACATCCAGACAGGATTTTTGTCATTGCTGGTGATTTTTTCCTGACTTCTTACAGTATGTGGAAAGTGTCACCGGAGGGAAAAACAATAGAACAAACATTAGGCATGTCTACAGGACTGTGCCTCTCCTTCACCACGACCAGCATATATACCTATTAAAACAGGAACCACTAGTCACTAAGAATATAAAAACATGGCCAGACACTGCTTCTCGCCAGCTGGAGGACTCTTTCTAATGGACAGAATGGACATTATTTGAACACCAGGACATGAACATTTACACACAAACAATACATGTGCTGTTTGTTTGCATTTGCATTTGTATTGTTTGCAGCTGGACACATCCCAACAATAAGCCATTGATATCGGCAACCTCCTCGGAATACTGAACACTGCATTCAGGGCAGGGGACAGTGCTCACTACATCATAGCTAGACCTTTAGAGGGGTATTAGGGCTGCAAAACTGACCTATAAAGGAAAATGGAGGAACACTTCACAAACAATGACTCCAGTCAGGCGTGGTAAGGCAAACAAATTGAATAAGTCATAAAAAGCAGCAGTCCTTCCCCTCAGAACATCCACCCCTCACTGGCAGAGGAGTGAAATCACTTGTTGGCCAAGTTTGAGGAAAAAAGACTTAGGCTGGGTGCATTGATTCAACCTGACGACCACAAGAAACCACTGACTGTACAACAATATGAGACAGGTGCTTTGAGCGGTGAACTCGGGGAAAGCGTGTCAAGTAGGGTACTTAAGGCATGAGCTGACCAGCTCACAGAAGTCTTCACAAAGGTCTTAAATCTTCAATCTCCTAGCACAAGCCACCTGTCTGAAGTCTGCAATCACCATCCCAGTGGCCAATAAAGCCAACCCCCGCACCCTGACTGACTACAGACCAGTCCCACTTAAGTCTGCTGTCATGAAGTGTTTTGACAGGCTGATATTAAAACACATCAAATCCAGGCTCCTCTTATCCTGTGACCTGCACCTGTTTTTGCATATAGGAAAAAAACAGTTGACAGAGGATGCCATCAATATGGTTCTCCACTCTGCCCTGCAACATTTGGAATAGAGTGGAAATTATGTGCAGATCACCCACAAAGAGTAAACCTTGGCCCCCATCTGTTCTCCACAGTCACACTGTATCAGCACACCAAAAGGCTGTGTCCTGAGCCCATTCTACACTCACTATACAAGCATGACTGCATACCAATCCGCACCAGTAACCCCAAAACATAATTTTGAGGATGGGAATGCCACAGTTGGACACATCTGAAATGGAGATGAGACTGCTATCAAATCCGGTTCTTTCATATTCTTTTACTGACCGAGAAAAACCCGACTCAGTGTGGTCAAAACTCAAAAATCATCTTTATTCTACATTTCCGGAAAAGGAGATGTGCACAGGCTAAATCCTGAGCAGATCTGAAGCATTAAAAGCCAAATGTGCATAACATAATCATACGTCACACATAGTTTCGATATAAACAACTCCTGCGCTGCACTCTGCCTAGTTTAACTTCCTGTCTACTTTTGCAGCTCTGCATAAAGCGTCTCCTGCAGAGTTTCCTGTCTTACACAGTACTCTGTGACCTTTAGCACACATTCTAACTCAAAGTGGCGTTTTTACTACGCTGCCCTCTATAAAACAATATAAACAGCAAATAAGCACTAAGAATATATTTATTCTGTAACACTGCCTACAGAGATGAGTTCAGAGGCTGTCCACCTGGTGCTCCATGAATAACCTCAACCGCAACACCAAGAAGTCATCATGGATTTCTGGAAGTGTAGAGCAGACAATCTTCTTCTGTACATCAATGGAGACTTTGAGGACAGGCTCCAGAATTTCCAATGCATCATGAACACAGCACAGAAAAGTACCCATCAATTCAGCAAATCAAGAATAAACATTATCTCAGCAGGTGCATTATTGCTGCTTAAATGTGAGAAGTGCATGTGTCAGTATGTGCTTGTTTGGGACCCTTGTTATGTAAATCAACATTTGTCAAGTTTCAAATGCAATTCCAATAAAGGCATGAACTTAACTGAATTCTTAACACATCCCAGCACTAGGCACTTTAATACCCACTCGCACAATGTGCATTTTCATATTTTCAGTGTAAAAATTTCCAGATTGTTTTATTTTAATTCACTTAAAGTACATAATATTCATCCGTCCATCGCTTCCGCTTATCCTTTTTCAGGGTCATGAGGGGCTGGAGCCTACCCCAGCTGTCTTAGGGCGAGAGGTGGGGTACACCCTGGACAGGTCGCCAGTCTGTCGCAGCGATCTGTAAACAGAAATAACAGAGAAAGAAAACCATTTGCGCTCACATTCACTGCTACGGGCAATTTAGCTTTTCCAATTAACCTATCCCCACTAAGTGCATGTCTTTCAACTGTAGGAGGAAGCCGGATTACCACGCAAACATGCAAACTCCACATAGAAAGACTTTGAGACTTAGGAGACTCAGGTAGAACAGAAGCGAGCGGCTGTGAAATTGCACGGCCATCTAGTCTTTGTTCAAGTCTGCCCTTACTTCCGTGTTTTTCTGGTCGCTAGTGCCAGGGCGCGGAAACTTTAAACCCAGAAATGTTGCTCCATTTTTTTGTAAATTTTTTTAATTCTTGAGGAGCTAGAAAAAATTCATCGTCATCCTCAGCATGTTTTGTACCTTAGGCTAATCAGAGACAATCATGTCCAGGTAAAAATAATTTTCTTTAATCTACATGCATTTAATAATAATAGATTGCATTTATATAGTGCTTTACAATTCCACTATTCATTCACTCTCACATTCACACACTGGTGGAGGCAAGCTACAGTTGTAGCCACAGCTGCCCTGGGGTAGACTGACAGAAGCGAGGCTGCCATATCGCGCCATTGTCCCCTCTGGCTACCACCAGTAGGCAGTAGGGTAAAGTGTCTTGCCCAAGGACACAATGACCAGGACAGAGAGAGCAGGGGGATCCAACCGGCAACCTTCCGGTTAAAGATGAGCTTCCCAATCCCCATCTTTCTCTTTTACTTATATCCGACCCTCTCGTATGTTAAGCACTTTGGTATACCACTGATTTTTATATGTGCTATATAAATAAAGATTGTTGTTGTTATTTTTAGCCATAGCCAGTGACTGGTCCTCTCAGCAATGTTAGCTAATTCTCTTATAGCCTGCTGTTGCGCCTGTCCTCTGATCCCAATCTCTCTAAGCAGTTTTGCTGTTGTACTGGCAACAAAGCCCCTGCACCCCACTTCCACCAGGTGCACCTTGATCTTCCAGCCTCTGTCCTCTGCCTCAGGTGCAAACTTGGCATACTGACTAGCCTGCCAGTTGTGTTCACCACCCGCCCCTTACTTTAGTATTCTCGGTCAAAATTGACTGGTCCATCAGTGGGTCATTCAGTGGGTCGTTCAATCAGTGAGTGAGTGAGTGAATGAGTGGATTCCCATTCATTTTCTATGGCGGTCACTTTTGACCAGGAACACCTTAGGTGTAACAACGTTGATTAAAACACTCAAAATTCAATGAAAGAGGCAATTACCACTTTTATATGTTCAGGTGCACAGTGTGGGGGATATCGTAAGGCCTTGAGGTGATCAGAAATAGAACACAATATTTATGAGTGTTTTAAGTTGTAAGTCTGTCAGATTTAATCCGAACATCCCAGTTCCCTATCTATATAGTTTAGAGACACATTAGTGTTACATCACTTTCAGAACTTCCAGCTGAAAACAAAGTGCTGTACACTTGACATGCCCAAAGACAATATACTGAATAAGAATAAAAATTTAAAAAAATATATAAAATATTGACTAGAATTACATTTAAAATGATAAAATCAGCACAAATAGCAAAAATAAAATAGTATAAAATGATGATTAGAATTTACCTTAAGACAATAAAATTAGCACATTACAGGGAGTGCAGAATTATTAGGCAAATGAGTATTTTGTCCACTTCATCCTCTTCATGCATGTTGTCTTACTCCAAGCTGTATAGGCTCCAAAGCCTACTACCAATTAAGCATTGTTAAGGTTCAAAAATTGGAGATAAGGAGTACGGAGGGCTCACAAACAAATAACAACTCTGGTCCAGAGGATGTGATCAAAGCGTAAATTTATTGATACACGCGTGGAGTCCGAAGCTGGGCAAAGTCAGCACTCGAACTGAACTTACAACAATTAGACAAGGTTTTATAGGAGTAGGACAACAAAGCCCCCTCTTTTGCAAAACATAGACAAAGTACAGCTTACGTCAATCCAAACCACAAAATGTTCCGTGAACTTTAACATAGTTTAAGAACATTACGTCTCATCTCCATCCGTCTTCGCTGTCGCCCCAAGTACGCCTTCTTTATCTCAACATCAGTATGCTTCCTCTAAGCACCTGGGCTCACTTCTGCATTTGCAGCAAAAACACATCTTCACTTCTTACTTACCAAAATAGATCTATTAAGGTGTGTATGTGCACGTGCGAGGGCGCGTGCTGTGTACTGTTTACGTGTCGTGACCTTTCTCATTATATGTGTCTGTATATATATGTCTGTTAATGTGAGTGCATCTGCTCTCTGAACAGTTTCACTTCTGCAAAAGCATGGCTTGCAGACGCATTTCCTGTCAGCCTGCAGTCAGCTTCTCACCCACTGAAGACTTCAGTATAAAAATACAAAACATTCAAAAACCTTTAAATTATAAATTCAGCTCCACAATTTGAAGTGGTTATAACTGGACCTGTAATAAAGACTGATATAATACCAATATATTTGAACATCTGAATGCATCTGGGAAAGCAACATCACTATTAATACTGAAATGATAATGATGATTATAGAGATAGCAGCAAATAATATCTTTCTCTTCCTGACACTCCCTCCCTTGTGGTGGCCCTCGAAGAGGGTCACCACACACTTATAACATTACTCTGACCCTCTCTAGCAATGCCAGCTCTCCCTAAGAAAACTCCATGGGTAAAGTCAGGTTCCTCCTTGGTCCCTCTCTTGTGGAAATCTTCTCCTGTAAATGATAGAAAACACTTTCTCCCTACTACGGCTCCCCTACTTTATGTCCCTCAATTGTTCTCTTTATTCAAAAGCCTGAACCTAATTATGTTTTGACTTTCTGACTTTTGTTCCTATATAATCTTAAACATCACTCATCTCAATCTACAGCTTTTAACAGTCTTACAGCACTGCTGTCATATGTTTCCTGTTGTTCCTTATCTGATCACCCACATCCTGTGCACAAAACTGTCGCTGCTGCAAGGGCCTCTCATCTAAAGTCACCTATTACAAGAAAATGTCCAAAGAAAATCATTATAACGGCTTATTCTACTAAAGGATCAAAGAAAAAACAACCACTCTAATTGACTAAGTGTAAACATATAATCAATAGCTCCTGAGTAAATTTCATCATAGCTAAAAGCTGAACTCTAACTGTATTTTAAAACTCACATTTCCTATGTTATAACCTGTTTTAATATATCACTTTATATCATTTTGCTGCTCTTAATGTAATGATTCACTCTAATTTATACTTTATCAGACTTAACCAAACTATATAAGCTTTTTTCCTTTGCTTCTGTTTTAAACAAAAACTTAGTCACTTCAACAGGCATCTGTATTCTGTAACTGCATTTTATATAAGAGGACTAATTTAGAGCTGCATGTGCTATCTCAATATTTTACATGTCACCCCATTTAGTTACAACCGAAACTCCTATTCAGTTAGAAGCTAAATGCACTTTTGAGGCCTTTGGCCTGGAATCAATACTGTCATGTGTCTTGATGAGCTCTATATGTCTGTAAGCGTGCGCAGCCTTCAATGCTCTGTCATCTTGCACAATAAATTGCTTGGACATCGCGCCAAACAAAGCTTCTGACCTTCAGTTCTTGACTTGAGCAACATTTCTTTAATGAGCACAAAATGCAATGTGTGTGAAATCATTCCTGTGTATGTAATCTTCAATACTATTCATTTGGGTCAGTAACACTTCTAACATCCTCATCAAAAGCTCTCCTCTACCCTAGGAATAAATCTATTTACTATCTGTTTCTAAAGCCTACATTATAACAACATTATAACATTATGTCACTGTGACAACTTATCCTAAAAATCAAAACGAAATCACACATTTTCTACTCATAAAGTCTTCACTATTGCCCACCTCTCAATTTTAAATACACGTAGACATTGAGGGCTAGCAGGAGGGACTATGCGCTTACCTGCTTCTCTGGCAGGTAGCTCCATGCCCTCCTGGGTTTTAAATGCACCTTAGAACACACATACATCAACACTACATATGAGCGGGTGGAGGGAGGTTTGGA
This sequence comes from Oreochromis grahami, assembly GCA_029532605.1. Lineage (NCBI taxonomy): Eukaryota > Metazoa > Chordata > Actinopteri > Cichliformes > Cichlidae > Oreochromis > Oreochromis grahami. The sequence goes on along the minus strand of JAQSNX010005300.1, from coordinate 18,042 downwards.
GTCTTCACACACCCCCGTTCTCTGCGGCCTGCTGGAGTGGGGGGGGCTAGGAGGAGGAGTTGGCCGTCCGACTGGGGTCTGGAATGTGGGGCCTCCCTGCTGCTGTGGAGTCGGGCGGCCCGCTTCTCCCCACCGCAGGGAAAAGGGTAACACCACCTGGGTCTGGGTGCAGCTTCCCCCTCCAGGGGCAAGGGTACCCAGACCCGGTTCTTAGAGTACGCTTGGGGAGAGTGATTGTGTGTACAGCGTCTCTTTATGTCTGTCTCCGCGTTGGTTGAGTGTGGAATAATTGCCTATGAGAGCATGAGGGTGGGAATGGATGTTTGTATCTGTGTGTGCCTGTATGTCTGTGTCTATATGTCAGGTTGGGTATCAGACGCCACCTCTCTGGGGACATCTCAGGCCCTCCAAGGTTTGGAGGCCTATCTCCCCCACCACTTCCCCTGCCGGTGGTGGACGCCCTCAGACATCGGTGCATTGGTGGTTCTTTGTGTCCGGGGTGGGCGCCAGGTACACACCGGCTCACTCCTTGGCGGCTGCTTATCGGGGCCTGGAGCCTGGGGCTCGCTCGGGCCACTTCGGAGGCAGGGTGCCCTCGGCCTCGGGCCCGGGGCTCGGTCACTCAGGCACAGCTGGCTGCCGGCGGAGCTCACGGGCACGTCACTGCAACCCCCCTGGCTTCTGCTCCGCGGCTGCTGAGTGACCCCTCATCTGGGACTCTCCTCAGCTCTTTCTGGGATAGTGGCGCGGCTGCCCCTCTGTTGGTCTTCCTTGGTCTCTTGTGTTCTGGGGGCCTCTGGACGTCTGGAGTTTTGATCTCCTCCATACCTTCGTCATGCCCTGGAGGACGGGGCAGTGGCCCCCCACACCTTCTAACAGATCATTACATGAAGGAACCTTTTAAAAACAAGCGCGTTCATGCTCACAGGTGTACACACGGGTGATCACACACAAACTACACCCTTTTTGGCTCTTACCTCAAAGCACACTGTGCGCTGTCGATCTTACGCTGCACAATAATGTCTAACATTTAGTATTTACTGTCATATTCCCATAGATCATTGTGATGTTGTTTATTACTCTCGTTTTCTTCTGCTTGCTTTCTCTTTCTTTCTCAACAGGTGATCCAGGTGATCGATATATGTATTTTTTTTTGTCTGCTTATTCTGTTGGTTTTTGGTTTTTTGCCCTTTTTCCCCGTCCCTCTTCCCCGCTGTTTTTCTTTCCCTCTTTCTTTCTCCCCTTTCTTTCCCCCAGTTAAGTCTGTCCCGTATTCAGCAAGTGAAAATAAAATAAACAATAAAAGGTGAATCAAATGGACCATTACGGCAAGGCTGGGATGGTCCATTTGGTAAAGTAAATCCGTTGGGCATCTTTCTTCGCCTTCAGACAATAATTCTGATGGCAAAAGAACCAAACGGGACAGGTTAAAAAAAAAATAAAAATAAAAATAAAGTCTTCACTATTTTTCCCCAAAGCATATCCTTTATTCCCACAGTTTCCCTTTAAGTTTGGTATTCAACTTCTTATTAACCCCGTATTTTGTCTTCTAAACAGGATTCAGTTCATTTTAATCCTTTCTTTAGAATTAACAATCTCTGCCCCAGTTTTACCATATTTAAATTATCAAACAACCCCAATAGTTATAAAATCATACTAAAACCCATTTCAACTTAAGCAAATTAAATCTTAAATCCCTCTCTTTTTTGACACATCTCATGTGGCAAAAAACTCAACATGCTTCACGCAAGCTTAGGAAATTAAAAGGGAAAAAAAGGTTAGTCATATCATATCATTTCTCAGGACAGCTCAGCAATTCTCTCCGGTATTTTTGCTCCAGCCCTGAAAACCTGTGTTTAAGGAACAAAATCAATTTTATTATTATGTCAGATCTTCTCAAACTCGTTGCTCCATCGAACTCTGGATCCTTGGAATTTCCTGAAAACAAAACCTGTAGTTTACATTTCATACTCAACTCTCCCTTTATGATCCAATCTGTGTCATAACAAAAAATAACTTAAACAGAACAGTTATTAATCATGAGTTACCTCAGCTAATGGTAACTTGAATTTCATCAAACAATGTTTCCCTTTTAGCATTTAGCATTCTCCCAACAATATAATGTAATCCCATAATCTAACCCCAATAAAAAGAAATTTTCTCAAAGCAAACATCAGCATTCTTAAAATCAGCATCCCCAGATTTAAGTTTCCCACTTGTCCTGCTTATGGCAAAAGCAAAACAAAGCATCCCCTTTCTTTTCCTCACATGGTAAATTTGTCCACATTTATTCATCCCCACCTTAGTCCAGTCACTCACATTCACTCACATGCATTCACACATGATATTTTTTGCTGATCTGCAGCCTTCTGCACACGTCATCAGATGCTCCACATCAGCAAAATGAGCTCAGTCATTTGTTTTATTTAATTTCCTTTTTAGGAAAATAGTTCTCTATACTTTTGACTGGATTGAATCGCGGCAATCCTAAAATTAAACAGAGACTCCCCGCCAATCAGGTCTCCTTTTCAGCCAATTTATAATCGATAAAGCCCACCTGATTTTCGTACTTGGTAATTTTGTCAGCGCCGTCAGTTCACTCTCTTCCAGGCCTGCTTAGAACAAAAATGAAAAAAGAGAGCTGATTATTAGCTCATCAAAGTACAAAACAAAATCACCTGACAGGTTTTTCCTAAGTGCACTTACTAAAACTATGGGCCCTTATAGACATGTCCATGTTTATCAAAACTCCGTCTATTAAAATGAAAAACAACAGCCCCAAAAAATCTTAAACAATCTTAAATTTCACCCGTTCAACGCACTGAAAACCTCGTCAAAAGATCAAAGACCGTTTGCACAATGTCTCCCTTCCTCACTTTGCCATGTTTCCATTCAGCACAAGATAAAAACCAATTTCAACAACGTATCATCCTTAAATTATAAATTTCCTGTCCAAATCTGCCCCTCTGAACAGACCTGACCACCGTAATCAAATATCCTGATACTTTACCATTATATATTTTGCCAACAGCCACCGCTCTCTCTTGAACTGAAAGCCTCCGACACACACACACACAGGAAGTGTCTCTGCTCCAGCTAATTTGCATAGACTCACAGCTCAACAGCCAACTTGATAAGAGAAAAACATGTTTAACCTTTATCACATTATTGAATTATTTTCATTTTCTTTCTATACTAATCACTTGCTTTGATCACCCAGTACGAGAGCACTCCTAAGTCACTCTTTTAAAACTCCTTTAAGTCTCTTTTATTAACCATTCACACCATTCTCTCACTCATACAAGCAGCAAGCAGATCTTTGTTGCGTATGCTTGTGTTCTCAGCCAGGTTTATTCAATATCTCTATGCATTAAACTTCATGAGCTTGTCTTTTAAAGTTAATGCATTTTCTGTTTGTGTGTGTTATTTTGCATCTATGGCTTCGCAATCTTTCAAACTCCTTCCCAATTCTCCAATTAAGCAGTCAGTTTCTCTTTCCCGAATTACTAACCCAAACTTTAATTTCCCACCTAGGATAACCGCCCTCCTGGTCTTCAGCCAGGTGTTAGGGCTTACTTTTCAGGTTCATGGACACATCATTCTGTGAACAATTCAACCAGAAACTTGCCTTAACTCATCCATTGGTGTTAACCTCTAACTTTCTTCCGACTGCTGGATCTGGAGAGTTGGTCCGGGTCTGCTTTACTCCTAAAAATCAATCAATTATGTCATGTATGTCAGCGTGTTCTTCCTTGCGTTAGGCGGTCATGTTAATACAGTGTAAGCTGCTTCTTCCTTGAATTAATTCATTGAGTTCTTTGTTGCATTTCTATGTATTCATGTTAATGTACACTACGTGTAAGCTGTTTCTTCTTTGCATCCTATATTGTGCTAATCATTGCATTTTTATGTATTCATATTTAATTTATGTATCTTTTCACTGAGCTTTAGATTCAAACTATCTCACTTCTGATTCATTTCAAAAATAATCTCACATGTAACAATTTGTATATGTATGTTTTCTATTCGTGTTTACCTCTTTTAAACGTGATATGGTGGACATCACTAAACACTTATGAGTTCCCGCTTCAATTTTCATTCCAATTATATCCTATATTCTCGCAGTCCAACTCGTCCAGGTTCATCTCTCACTGGTCCTCTTTCATTCACAGTGTCCTGTTCGAGCTTCAAAGCTCCAGCCAACACAGTCTCAACTCAGCTGTTGTCTTCTTCTCTGTTTCTTTACAGTCTTTCTTTTAGGTTAAGTCCCAGCATGGCAAAATATCACATTCAGTGGCTTCAGTCTTATTTTCATTTGCTCTGTTTTCTTCTCCATTCATGGCAAATATGAGAGTCAGTGCCTTCAAGCAGACACATCACCCTGTTCTTCACCAACATGCATGTTGCATCTTTCACACTGCTGGACTCATCAGTGGTCGTCAGTGTTACTGCTTTCGCTTGCACTGCTCTGAGCTTCAGTTAATTCTTCAAGTCCACGATGTTCTATCGGTCTTCATCAGGCGATTGACTGGCCTTTAAGCTTCTTCTCAGGGTCAAGGACAAAGTGAGAGATCAAGCTGCACAATTTCGAGCCAAAGACTGGCTTATTTTCTCCCAATTCTATTAATCTATTGTTCTGGTGCTGCACTCAAGGTTCCAAAGTTGAGAGAAGTCCACCTGTATTGGCACACTAAAGCATACAATTAGTATTATATTCATTTCTTTTCTTAAAGGCTTCATTTGCTTTAAGTGTCTAGAGGTAACTCATCTGTCTCTCTGTGTTCTTTCTTTACACACTCAGTTCCCATATATGGGCATGCAAAGTTCCTGTTCACTATTTCCTGTCGCACAGCCGCGGCACACAGAGCCAGATTTCCTGTTCTCCAAACTAATCTAACTCTTTTGTTTCTTCTTTGTATTTATAGTCTACAGACCCTCTTTTATTCTACTAAATCTTAATCTAAAAACAACACACCTTCATTTCACTTACACACATTTAAACAGAGCTCTTTCACACATCCAAACAATTAACCAAGAGTATATACTTATGTGTTTTTGAACTGAGAGAAAAAGAAACTCAACCTCTCATACCATCACTCATGCATTTCTTGAATTAAAAGCACTTTCAAACTCTAAAACATCCTACTTTACATCAGAAAAGAAATATATTTCATACACACCTTTAAATGTTCTAACCTCTTTCAGACGCCATCCATCGTCTCACACACACTGCCTTTTCTCTCAAACTTCCATTTTCCACTCACTCAGACAAATCATGCAGAGTCACTCAAATCAAATACTGACAGCATTCACACGGTTAAAATCACACCAAATACGCTTTCATACGAGTGAAAGCGTATTTGGAAGACAGGACCAACTTCACACCCGATCAGATCTGCACACTGTTAGACCTCTGCCTTACCACAACATACTTCAAATACAACGAAGGCTTCTACAGACAAAAACATGGCTGTGCCATGGGCTCCCCTGTGTCACCTATTGTAGCCAACCTTTACATGGAGGAAGTGGAAAGAAAGGCTCTTGGCTCTTTTAAAGGGAGAGTACCCAGCCACTGGTACAGATATGTAGACGACACCTGGGTCAAAATCAAGACACAAGAAGTGGAATCCTTCACTGCGCACATTAACGCCGTGGATAAAAACATCAAGTTCACCAGGGAAGACACTAAGGATAACTGTTTGCCTTTCCTGGACTGCGCTGTGTACATTGAAGAGAATGGCAACTTCAACATTGAAGTTTACCGGAAGCCCACACACACGGACCAGTACCTCCTCTTTGACTCCCATCACCCTCTGGAACACAAACTTGGAGTAATTAGGACCCTACACCACCGGGCAGAACTTGTTCCCTCTAAGCCTGAAGGGAAAAAGAAGGAACACACACATGTAAAGGAAGCACTGAAAACATGTGGTTATCCTAACTGGGCGTTCATAAAGTCAGCAAAGAGGCACAGAAAAGAAGATCAGACACCAGCGAGGGAGGATAAGAAAGACAGACGCAACAACATTGTCATCCCCTATGTAGCCGGTGTATCAGAGAAACTCAGGAGAGTTTTCTCCAAGCACGACATCCCAGTACATTTCAGACCCAGCAACACACTCAGACACAAACTGGTTCACCCGAAAGACAAAACTCCAAAACACAGACTGAACAACGTGGTGTATGCTGTACAGTGCAGTGAGGAATGCCCGGACTTCTACATTGGAGAGACCAAACAGCCACTTCACAAGCGCATGGCACAACATAGAAGAGCCACCTCCACAGGACAAGACTCAGCAGTCCATCTGCATCTTAAGGATAAAGGTCACTCTTTCGAGGATGCCAATGTTCACATATTGGACAGAGAGGACAGATGGTTTGAAAGAGGAGTGAAAGAGGCCATCTATGTCCACTGTGAGCGACCATCGTTGAACAGAGGCGGTGGTTTACGACACCAACTGTCTGCCATCTATAATCCAGTTTTGAGTTCCCTCCCCAGACGCCTTAACGCCCACTCACATCCTGGGCCATCTGACCTCAGGAAATCACATGATAGGGTGGGGCCAGGTTTCACAATGAGCTCACCCGAAACCCTGGCTGATTAGGTACCACACCCGCTTTCACACCTTGTCGCATGTGATTAGAGGATCACCAGGGGGTCCTTTGTCCCTCTTGGGGGATACTCCCACTGGGTTTAAATCTGGGACTCTCGGCCATTTGACCTTAGAACTGAAGAAGCTTCTCGGATGAGAGGTGAAACGTCTTCAAGCAACTCAAAGAAGTCCAGACGCTTTTCTTTGCAAACTCCTTTGACTACGATGACCTGGATGACTGAGAACCTTCACAGACATACTTTCATACGAGTATTTTGGACATGCCTTCCATGATCAGAAAGAGCAAGTCAAAAAGAAAAAGAAAAACTGAAACCTCTCATCGTCTCACACACCGCTTCTCCCCACACACAGATAACTGAGAATAAAACACACCAGCATTTATGGCTCAAGATATATACATCTATCAAAATTCAGTCACTTACTATACATCCACACTAGTATATTCGAACTGTATTTATACAATTCTAATGAGCAAAACCAGCATCTTACTTACAGGCATTTAGCAATATCAGATAAAGCTCAATACTCTCGAAACTGAAACCACCCTCTCTGCGCGTCACCGCTGCTCATTTGCATTTACACACACCATCAGTGCACATCCGGCTGTGCATTGCTGACACAGAGACTGATCTTACTCATAGATCTTATATTTTATATTACAGACGTCTTATTATTTACAACTGCACAGATTTCTTAGGCCTTTAAAACCTATATAATTTTATAATAATAATAATAATAAATTTTATTTATAAGCGCCTTTCAAGTCACCCAAGGACACTTTACAATAGGAAGACACATAGTAAAACAATAAAAATAAGAACAATAAAACAAAGCACAAGATAAAATTAACAAACAATGGATTCACAGTGAATATGCAGATTTGAACAGATGAGTTTTGAGTTGGGATTTAAACTGGGGGAGAGAACCAATGTTTCTTATTTCTGTGGGTAGGCAGTTCCACAGCCTGGGAGCAGAGCAGCTGAAAGCTCTGCTTCCCATAGTGGTGAGGCGGAAGGAAGGTACAGCAAGCTGGATAGAAGAGGAAGATCGAAGTGGACGGGCAGAACAGGTAGTGGTTAACAGGTCAGAAAGGTAAGGAGGAGCGAGGTTATGAATGGCCTTGAAGGTGAGCAGAAGAAGTTTGAATATTATCCGGGATTTCACAGGGAGCCAGTGAAGTTCCTGAAGAACAGGGGTGATGTGCTGGTAGGAGGGGGTTCTGGTGATAATGCGAGCAGCAGAGTTCTGAACCAGTTGAAGCTTATGGAGGGATTTTTGGGGGAGACCATGCAGAAGAGAGTTGCAATAGTCAATACGGGATGTAACAAGACTGTGGACAAGAATGGACGTAGACTGGGTGGAAAGAGAAGGAAGTAATCTGTTAATATTGCGTAGATGGAAATAGGCAGAACGGGTGAGATTATTGATGTGAGATTTGTAGGAAAGTGAACTGTCTAGGATGACACCAAGGCTCTTAACCTGAGGAGAAGGGAAAACTGTGGAGTTATCGATGGTGAGTGAGAAATGGTTCACCAAGGCCTTCAAAAGGTTGGATTTGGTGCCAATAAGGAGGATCTCAGTTTTATCCTCATTGAGCTTTAAAAAATTAGAGGTAAACCAGGATTTTAGCTCGGATAGACATTTTGAAAGGGAGGAAGGTGGTAGAGAGGAGTCAGGTCTGCAAGAGAGGTATAACTGGGTGTCATCAGCAAAACAGTGAAACTGGAGATCAAATTTGCGGAAAATGGTACCTAGAGGGAGGATGTATATTATGAAGAGAAGAGGGCCTAAGACTGAGCCTTGGGGCACACCAGAGGTGACGGGGAATAGACGAGAGCGGAATGATCTTAGTTGAATAAACTGGGAGCGGTCAAGGAGATATGATTGAAACCAGGCGAGGGGTGTGTCAGAGATGCCGAGAGAGGAAAGTCTGCTTAGAAGTACAGAGTGAGAAATGGTGTCGAAGGCTGAGCTCAGATCTAAAAGGACGAGAATGGTGAGAAGACCAGAGTCAGCTCCGATTAGAAGATCATTAGTGACTTTAAGTAGAGCAGTTTCTGTACTGTGACATGAGCGAAAACCAGATTGAAATCTCTCGTAAATATTATTATTACCCAGGTGTGAATGAAGTTGAGCTGCAACCACTTTTTCGAGTATTTTAGAAATGAAGGGTAGATTGGAAATCGGACGGAGGTTGTTAAAGTTGTTGGGATCTAAAGAAGGTTTTTTCAGTATAGGAGTGACTAGAGCAGTCTTGAATAAGGAGGGAACGATACCAGTGGTGAGAGAAGAGTGAATGATGGCAGAGATGAGTGGGAGTAAAGAAGAGAGGCAGGATTTTACAAGCCCCGTGGGCATGGGGTCAAGATGACATGTGGCAGGCTTTGATTTACATATGAACTCAGAAATATCAGATAAATCAGGAAGATGAAAAGTGGAAAACGGCTCCAAAAGGAGAAAAGGTTCTGGAGAGAGGGTAGACACAACATTTGATCTGAGTTGCTGGTGGATGTTATTGATTTTCGTAGTCCAAAACAGCATCAAGGAGTTGCAGGTTTCAGAGGAATAGAAGTGTGGTGGTAAAGCATTGGGGGGTTGAATTAGTTTGTTAAAAACTGAAAACAGAGTCCTTGCATTACCCTCATAAGAACTGATAATACCAGAGTAGAAGCTTTCTTTGGCCTTGCTGATAGAGTCTTTATACTGAAGTAAATGGTATTTATAGATTTCAGAATCAACAGTTAAACCAGATTTCTTATATTTATGCTCTAGCTGCCGAGCTTTGGCCTTCAAAGCTCGGAGGTCAGAGGTAAACCAGGGAGCAGAGCGAGCGAAGGAAACACTGTGGGTTTTTACAGGAGCCAGAGAATCAAGGACAGTGCGTAGACAATTATTATAATATAACAACAAATCATCAGGAGTAGAATAGAAGTCCGCAGTCTGAACAATGTCCAATCTGGTAGTGAGAATGTCCATATCAATGTTCTTGATGTTGCGGAACGAGATGAGACGGGTTGGCTTGGTAGAAGAGCAGCAGAGAGTGAGGTTAAATGAAAGGAGGAAGTGGTCAGTTATGGGGATTTCAGTAGCAGAAAGATTCGAGGGAGTAAGACCAGAACAGCAGACCAAGTCCAGGGTGTGTCCTTTAGAATGAGTGGGAAAGTCGATAAATTGTTTAAATTCAGAGCCTTCCAAACAGGAAGAAAAGTCTCTGGTGAGCAGAAGGTCATTATTGTTCATGTGAATATTGAAATCTCCCACCAAGATCACATTTGGGGAGAGAGATGAAAGATGGGTTAGTAGATTAGCAAAGTCACTGAGGAAGACAGGGTTAGGTTTGGGGGGGCGGTATACAGTAGCTATGATGGTGGGAATGGGTCCAGTCAGTTCACATGCAAGGACCTCTAGAGAACTAAAGGTACCAACATTAACTGGTAGGACTTTCAAGTGCTGGCGAAGGAAGATCGCCAGACCACCCCCACGACCTGAGCAGCGGGATTTAGAAAAGTAAACAAACCCCGGAGGAGTAGATTCATTTAGCTGAGAAAAGTCATCAGGCTGTTGCCAGGTTTCAGTTAAGCAAAAAAAGTCAAACTTACGGTCAGATAGGAGGTCTTGGATGAGAGGTCCCTTATTTGTCAATGAACGAGTATTTAGAAGACCGAAGTTGAGTGGAGTATTTTCTTTTTTGCTAATCGCGGTGGGCGCCCTGGGCAGGTGGGCTAGAGATCGATGGTTGACAGCCCGATCAGGGTTCCTGCGATGGCGGCGAGTAGCAGACCAAAACGATTTAGTTCCATTGGAGTTATGGAAAATCCTGGGGGACCCGCGATGGATGTATCTCCGGCGAGGCTGGAAAGTGATGTCCGGGTAGTAGTGGAGCTCCGCCGGCGACGGGAGCGGCAGCTGCCCGCGAAGGCGGAGGAGCTCAGTGGCTGAATAGCGGAGCAGTCCAGCCGTAGGATGGTAGACAAGCGTCAGGAGAATACAAAATACTGCCGACCAGTTCAGGAACATCTTGGCCCACATCTTCGATTATGTGGAGAAAAAGGGGCCGAGCAGGCCGGAGCGACGAACAGGTAGGCTAGAATAGCTCAAACAGTTAACCTAGTGCAGCTCACTGAGAAGAAAACGTCAGAGCACATTCAGCTGAAATAGCAGATGTTGAGGACAAGCGGTGCAAATCAATCCCTGGCAGAGATCGATATGGTCCTGAGTGTGAATGGCCCTGTTCATTCAAATCACATTCAAATCTGAATCCAAATAATCCGAATAAACGAAAGTGTACCGGTGAGTAGCGGCAGCCAGGCGCGCCAGCGTTCACTCAAGCCGGGAGGTAACGTTAAATTTTGATAAATTTAACATAACCGACTCGAACGCGAAAACTTCAGGTTTTTTGCGATCAATTCACCAGACCAGACTCGAACTGCTCTGTCCAGATTTTCTAGCCCTAACTTAATTTACCGGTAGCCAAAAACGCGCAAGAATAGAGGACTTGAACCTCTAACAATTTTGGAGATTCCCCAGTTTTCCCCGGCTTCTCGTGCCGTACTATCCCTACTCTTCAGGGTAGGTCAAAGATAAACGTCTTTATCCAGGAGGGAGCGTTACCTCCGAGAAAATGCGCTTCTTAACAGACGCCGCTGTCATTCTAGAAGAATTTAGAATAATTTGAACCAACAATCTTACCCTCCCCAACAAGGATTAAGATTGAGGACAACCCTCAACAATTTCGGAGATTCCCCAGTACTCCTCGGATGTTGCCCGAAACTATCCCTACTCTTCAGGGTAGGTGAAGGACAAATTTCTCTATCCAGCAGGGAGCGTCACCTCCGAGAAACTTCTTCAGGATTGTATGACCAATGGGACTTGAACCCACAGAAATGACCAATTGCCCTACTTTCTATGTGAGACTTGAACTCACTTTAACTCTTTTCCTTTTCTTTGGGACTTGAACCCAGTACTTTTACTTATCACTTATCATCATCATCATCATCATTCATATCATTACTTCAACCAGTAAACCTCATAAAAATTTCACCAAAATCAAAAACAGACATTCACCAGTAATTACAGTGACCAGGCTTTTAATTTGACATGCCCAATGTGACACCTTTTGGAAATATATTTCAACAGGCAGTGTCTTACCTTTAAATGCCCCGGGGAATGCCTGCTCACTTTCAGCACTGATTACCGTCTGCCCGCCTGACCACCTCGGACCCTGTCCAGCACCTCCCTGGTCTTCTCCTCACTCCAACCACCGGAACGAGCCCCCAAATGTTAAGGTTCAAAAATTGGAGATAAGGAGTACGGAGGGCTCACAAACAAATAACAACTCTGGTCCAGAGGATGTGATCAAAGCGTAAATTTATTGATACACGCGTGGAGTCCGAAGCTGGGCAAAGTCAGCACTCGAACTGAACTTACAACAATTAGACAAGGTTTTATAGGAGTAGGACAACAAAGCCCCCTCTTTTGCAAAAACATAGACAAAGTACAGCTTACGTCAATCCAAACCACAAAATGTTCCGTGAACTTTAACATAGTTTAAGAACATTACGTCTCATCTCCATCCCGGTGTCGCCCCAAGTACGCCTTCTTTATCTAAACATCAGTATGCTTCCTCTAAGCACCTGGGCTCACTTCTGCATTTGCAGCAAAAACACATCTTCACTTCTTGCTTACCAAAATAGATCTACTATGGTGTGTATGTGCACGTGCGAGGGCGCGTGCGTGCTGTGTACTGCGTACGTGTCGTGACCTTTCTCATTATATGTGTCTGTATATATATGTCTGTTAATGTGAGTGCATCTGCTCTCTGAACAGTTTCACTTCTGCAAAAGCATGGCTTGCAGACGCATTTCCTGTCAGCCTGCAGTCAGCTTCTCACCCACTGAAGACTTCAGTATAAAAATACAAAACATTCAAAAACCTTTAAATTATAAATTCAGCTCCACAATTTGAAGTGGTTATAACTGGACCTGTAATAAAGACTGATATAATACCAATATATTTGAACATCTGAATGCATCTGGGAAAGCAACATCACTATTAATACTGAAATGATAATGATGATTATAGAGATAGCAGCAAATAATATCTTTCTCTTCCTGACAGCATATTAGGTGATGTGCATCTCTGTAATGAGAAGGGGTGTGGTCTAATGACATCAACACCCTATATCAGGTGTGCATAATTATTAGGCAACTTCCTTTCCTTTGGCAAAATGGGTCAAAAGAAGGACTTGACAGGCTCAGAAAAGTCAAAAATAGTGAGATATCTTGCAGAGGGATGCAGCAGTCTTAAAATTGCAAAGCTTCTGAAGCGTGATCATCGAACAATCAAGCGTTTCATTCAAAATAGTCAACAGGGTCGCAAGAAGGGTGTGGAAAAACCAAGGCGCAAAATAACTGCCCATGAACTGAGAAAAGTCAAGCGTGCAGCTGCCAAGATGCCACTTGCCACCAGTTTGGCCATATTTCAGAGCTGCAACATCACTGGAGTGCCCAAAAGCACAAGGTGTGCAATACTCAGAGACATGGCCAAGGTAAGAAAGGCTGAAAGACGACCACCACTGAACAAGACACACAAGCTGAAACGTCAAGACTGGTCCAAGAAATATCTCAAGACTGATTTTTCTAAGGTTTTATGGACTGATGAAATGAGAGTGAGTCTTGATGGGCCAGATGGATGGGCCCGTGGCTGGATTGGTAAAGGGCAGAGAGCTCCAGTCCAACTCAGACGCCAGCAAGGTCGAGGTGGAGTACTGGTTTGGGCTGGTATCATCAAAGATGAGCTTGTGGGGCCTTTTCGGGTTGAGGATGGAGTCAAGCTCAACTCCCAGTCCTACTGCCAATTTCTGGAAGACACCTTCTTCAAGCAGTGGTACAGGAAGAAGTCTGCATCCTTCAAGAAAAACATGATTTTCATGCAGGACAATGCTCCATCACCCGTGTCCAAGTACTCCACAGCGTGGCTGGCAAGAAAGGGTATAAAAGAAGAAAAACTAATGACATGGCCTCCTTGTTCACCTGATCTGAACCCCATTGAGAACCTGTGGTCCATCATCAAATGTGAGATTTACAAGGAAGGAAAACAGTACACCTCTCTGAACAGTGTCTGGGAGGCTGTGGTTGCTGCTGCACGCAATGTTGATGGTGAACAAAACACTGACAGAATCCATGGATGGCAGGCTTTTGAGTGTCCTTGCAAAGAAAGGTGGCTATATTGGTCGCTGATTTGTTTTTGTTTTGTTTTTGAATGTCAGATATGTATATTTGTGAATGTGGAGATGTTATATTGGTTTCACTGGTAAAAATAAATAATTGAAATGGTTATATATTTGTTTTTTGTTAAGTTGCCTAATAATTATGCACAGTAATAGTCACCTTCACACACAGATATCCCCCTAAAATAGCTAAAACTAAAAACAAACTAAAAACTACTTCCAAAAACATTCAGCTTTGATATTAATGAGTTTTTTAGGTTCATTGAGAACATGGTTGTTGTTCAATAATAAAATTATTCCTCAAAAATACAACTTGCCTAATAATTCTGCACTCCCTGTACTAAAACAATAAAATCAGGGTCATCATACACCAAGGAGTAAAAATGGGTTTTAAGATGTGTTTTAAAAGTGAACAATGAAGGGGCCTCTCTTATCTGCTGGGGCAGATTGTTCCAGAAAGTAGGAGTAGCAATAGAGAAACCCCCGCCCCCTCTGAGCTTTCTCTTGGACCTGGGTACCTCAAGGAGCAGCTTGTCAGCTGACCTGAGAAACATGGGGGATGAGTAAGGATGAAGAAGCTCAGAGAAGTAAGGTGCGGTACTACCATTTAAACATTTAAAAGCAAACAGAATTTTGAAATGAACTCTAAGATATGCAGGCAGCCAATGGAGTGAAGCGAGGAGTTACGTGCTCTCTTTTGCGCTTGGTTAAAAGTCATGCAGCAGCATTTTGGACCAGCTGCAGACGAGAGAGAAGACACCGACTAACTCCAAAATACAGTGCATTACAGTAATCCAAAGGAGATGAAATAAAAGCATGGATTACTGTTTCAAATTGTGGCCTGGATAAAATAGGTCTTACCTTTGCCAAGCGCCTTAAATGATAAAAGCTGGACTTGACAATAGCCCTAATTTGAGTGTCCAATTTAAAATCACTGTCCATCTTAAAACCCAGGTTTGTAACTACAGGTTTAAAGTACTCTGCCAGGGGTCCCAGATCAACAGCGGATGGATTGCATGGTTCGCTAGGACCAAACACAATCACCTAAGTTTTGCTTGAATGACATCTTAAAAAGTTTTAGGGACATCTAAGATTTAATGTCTTCTAGACATGCGGGAATTGGTTTATTAGAGAAGGCGTCTTTCTGCTTCAGAGGCAGATAAATCTAGCAGTTATCGGCATAACAGTGGAAGGATATTCCATGCCTTCTGAGGATGGTTCCCAAGGGCTGTAAATATAGTGAAAAAAAGCAGAGGCCCTAAACTGAAAAGCAGCAGAAAAGGGCTCATACCCTTAGAATGTTAACAATAAAAGGTCTGTCAGAAAGATAGAGCCTAAATCAGCCTGCTAGGTTGTGTAAACAAGACAGTAAAATGTTGTGCTCTACAGTGTCAAAAGCAGATGTTAGGTCATTGAGGACAAAGAACAACATGATTACCAGAATCACAAGTAAGGAAGATATTCAGAGTTCTCTCTTCTCTATCCTTCCTTCACAAAATGCAGTGGGAAACTTTTTTTGTCCATCATTAATTATGTTAATTATGGTGTTCCACAGGGTTCAGTGCTAGGACCAATTCTGTTTACATTATACTTGGTTCCCTTAGGCAGCATCATTAGAAGACATAGCATACAGTTTCCCTGCTATGCAGATGACACCCAGCTCTATCTGTCCATGAAGCCAGGTAACACACACCAATTAGTTAAACTGCAGGAATGTCTTAAAGACATAAAGACCTGGATGGCTGCTAACTTTCTGCTTCTTAATTCAGATCAAACTGAGGTTATTGTACTCGGCCCTAAAAATCTTAGAAATATGGTATCTAAGCAGATTCTTACTCTGGATGGCATTACCTTGGCCTCCAGTACTGTGAGGAACCTTGGAGTCATTTTTGACCAGGACATGTCCTTCAACGCACATATTAAACAAATATGTAGAACTGCTTTCTTCCATTTGTGCAACATCTCTAAAATTAGAAATATCCTGTCTCAGAGTGATGCTGAAAAACTAGTTCATGCATTTATTACTTCCAGGCTGGACTACTGTAATTCATTATTATCAGGAAGTCCTAAAAACTCCCTGAAAAGCCTTCAGTTAATCCAAAATGCTGCAGCAAGAGTCCTGACAGGGACTAGAAAGAGAGAGCAGATTTCTCCTGTTTTGGCTTCCCTTCATTGGCTTCCTGTTAAATCCAGACTTCGAAATCCTGCTCCTCACATACAAGGTCTTAAATAATCAGGCCCCATCTTATCTTAATGACCTTGTAGTGCCATATCACCTTATTAGAGCACTTCGCTCTCACTCTGCAGGCTTACTTGTTGTTCCTAGTGTATTTAAAAGTAGAATGGGAGGCTGATTATTTAAGACCTTGTATGTGAGGAGCAGGATTTTGAATTCAATTCAACTAGTTGGCATTGGTATGGCGAGTAACCTTCAGTAATAGTAATAAATCACACTGCAATAGTACATTCATGTAGTTGTAAAAAGCATGATAATATATTAAGTAGGGATGGCCCGGTGTTGGTTCGATACTGACCTAAATGTTACATGCTTCCGGCGCCATCTCGGATGGCAGCCTGTCTAGCATGCTCTCTGCAGTTGAAAATTTCTTTCCCCTTTCTTTCTTTTCCTCTTATTTATTTCTTTTTGTCTACTTAGTTAGTTTTTTAGTTTATACTTCTTGTGTAGTTGAGAAGTTGTTAGCCGTGTTTGGATACGAAACTCCGTGTAAAACAACTGAGATGACCGCGACGCCACGCTGCCCCTTTGTCTATAGCCGGGACCAGCTGCTGGGGCTAAGACAGCACAGCCATGCCGGTGTTCAGCATGAGATCCCCGCGGTGATCAAGAGGAACTACCGCGGCTGCAGAGCGGGGAAAATGCGAAGACTGAAGAGGAAAAGATTCCATCCTGCTCTCCCGTCTGTGGTGACTGGCAATGTCAGATCGATGGTTAATAAAATGGAGGAGATCGCGACGCTAACAAGGACAGAGAAAGTTTTCCGAGAATGCAGTGTTATGTGTTTCACGGAGACATGGCTGCACAAAAACATCCCGGACCAGGTGGTGGATATAAACGGATTTACGTGTGTGAGAGCAGACAGGGACCCAGGCAGTAGCAAGAAGAAGAGGGGAGGAGGACTCGCTCTCTATGTTAACAACCGCTGGTGTCCCCCCAGTCACGTAAAGGTGTGTAAACACATCGAACTGTTAGCAGTCGGTCTTCGACCATATTATTTACCGTGTGAGTTTTCCCTCGCCATTATCGACTCCTGACTCTTGGTGGCGCTGTCACTTGGTGTTCGCTCGCTTTGTGGTAGAGTATCACTTCCTGTTCCTGCTCAAACACAGTGGTGTTTCTGAGTAGCTTTTCTGCTTAGCAATTTAATTTAAATCTTTTGATACATCCCTTTTTCATAGTATAACGTGCTTCATCTGAATCACCCTTTCTGTGTACTCACTACCTAATTTATAGCCAAAGTATTCACTCACTGTCTCTTTACTGTTTCGCTAGCTTAGCTCGTAGCCGACTCGTTAGCACCATGGCTACTTCACCTGTCCCTCCTGCACTTTCCTGCTCATTGTGTCAGATGTTTAGTTACTCCTCGGCCTCCTTTAGCAGTAATGATACCTGTAACAAATGTAGCATATTTGCAGCTCTGGAGGCCAGGATTACTGAATTGGAGACTCGGCTTCGCACCCTTCATTCACCCGTAGCTAGCCAGGCCCCTGTAGCTGGTGCAGCCGAAGATAGCGTAGGCCCCGCTTGCTGTTCCCGGGCAGACCCCAAGCAGCTGGGGAAAGAGGGCGGCTGGGTGACGGTGAGGAGGAAGCATAGTCTTAAACTGAAGCCCCAGGTACACCACCAACCTGTTCATGTGTCTAACCGCTTTCCCCACTCGGCGACACACCCGCCGGGTCAAACTCTGGTAATTGGTGATTCTGTTCTCAGACATGTGAAGCTAGAGACACCGGCAACCATAGTCAATTGTCTTCCAGGGGCCAGAGCAGGCGACATTGAAGGAAATTTAAAACTGCTGGTAAGGGGTAAACGTAAATACAGTAAGATCATAATTCACGTCGGCAGTAATGACACCCGGTTACGCCAATCGGAGGTCACTAAAATCAATATTGAATCGGTGTGTAACTTTGCCAAAACAATGTCGGACTCTGTAGTTTTCTCTGGTCCCCTCCCCAATCAGA